>JACGWO010000002.1:6401552-6626658 GCA_034509735.1 Sesamum alatum | reverse complement strand
TGTAAATATATATATATATATATATATATATATATATATATTCGAAATACGATAACCATCATCGAAAGTTCATATCGACTAAGCCACCAGTATACTATATACAAAACTCCAAAACAAAGGAAAGTTTTAGGTTGTTATAAAACCTAAAACGCAAACCCAACAAAAATGTAGATGTTTAATAATCATATAGTCAAAAACCCGCGACTTCAGATATCACGGTTGACCCACCTATTTAAATCCATGCACGTTTTCAAAGTTGCTATAGCTAGTCACCGTGATCTATCTCCTGAAAATGTTGGCAAGTGATGAGCTGCCTACTCAATAAGTATAGCTAATTAACTTATACATGTACACACACATACATAATAAAACGAGTGTCATGCAATACAATAAATATAAGAAATGACATATACCAACAATTATATATCAAATACATATATACTCGACTTTATTGTTTATTTTCTTAGGGCCCTGCTTACCCATGCTGGAGTGCATCACTCAATGGTCTATGACGGCTATCATCCCCTCAATCATAATGTCCCCTTTTTCTTTTTCGGTACTACACAGCACACAGCTCGTATGATACCCCATCATCACTGATACCACACAGCACACAGCTCGTATGATATCCCATCATCCATCATATCACACAGCACACAACTCGTATGATATGTTACATCATCTCCCTTGATCAACGACAACACACAGCTCGTCATTAATCATATCACCATAAGCCATTGAAGTATGCCCCCCAATTAGATAAGTCATCTCTTTATCTCAATTCACAATATTCTCATCAAATATTCTCATCACTCATCTTCATTCAACAATCAAATCCCCATCAATAACTTCAACGTTCAATTTCATTTAACAATCACATTAGTACACACAATTACCCATCTAACTCCCATATACCATAATCATACATAATCACATAATGATAACTTCACAAAATAACAAGTAATCCAGACAAATAGCCAACATTTTACAATTAGGTATACAACACAAAAATATATATTCATATATATATAAATTCAATTAACTATACTTACCTCAAACTCAAATCACGCTAATAGGAGAAACTGCTCAGCCCTCTACTCTATCTTCACGTCCTATAGCAGGATATAATACATATTATTAATATATCAAAACTATTGTCAATTTTGAATAAAATTACTAATTAATATTCATACTCCAATACTTTAATATTCCATTTATATTGAAATTTAAACCTCCGTTCCTTTCTCATCTAAATATTAGAAGCTATAAACTCCCCCGGTATATATCTAATTTATCTATTTACTCATAAAAGCTTACTCTATCAAACCCCTCATATTTTTAAATTATCGTCCTCTGTAACATCCCTAAATGAAATTACTACAAATATTCTATATTTCTTTTTAATAAATATAATATTTTTCAAATACAATTCCCTAATATTCTCAAATATAATTCTCTACTATTCCTATTAATTTCTGTCAATTCTTCACTATAATAACAATTATTTAAACACTAATATATATAATTATGTATTTGGTTAATAAACCCGATCAATTTGAATAGTCCATTATAACAACTACTAAATCTAGTAGGTTATATAATTTTAAGTTATTAGCTATAATATTCCAATCCAATTAAATATATACCCGAACCCTAATTTATATAAATACTCAAATTTAATAAAATTTTTAATTAAATAGTAATTTGAATAGTATAAAATATATTTAATAAATGTTCTAATTAAATAATATTAATATAATAATTAATTGAGAATTTATAAGAAAATATACTCACTTGTTTTTTGGCGTCCGAAAATACGATTTAGTATGTGTAATGTGTTTAATTGCTAATGTAAATGTTGAATTGCAACTTTAGCAACAACTAATCAACATCCATATACATTTATGGGGAGCCACGGGTTGCCCCTTTTTCCAATTCTCATCATTTTCTTTTTCTTTTTGTTTTTTTAACTTTTATCAAAATTACAAATTAAATCCCCAACTTTTAAATATATATATTTTAACCACAAATATTTTATAAAGCTCTAATTTAGTCCCCTCAAGTTTTAATATATTTATAATTTCAACTTATAACTTATAATTAAATTTATATTTTCTTAATAATTATTAATTAATCTCTCAATTATGAATAAAATTCTCTGAATGTCACAGCCACCGCCAGACAGCATTTACATGCGTATATAAAAGATGAAATATAAATAAAAAAATAATTACATACGAAGACATCATGTGGTTTGAAAAAATTATATTTAATATCTTTAACACATGTTTTCATCCAACAAGTAGATTCACTCGTTAATCAAAGTTCACCGAGTTTGTGAATATTACAAAAAATTGAATAAAAATTCATATTTACCCTCTATTGATTTTATTATTAACTTATTGCAGGTCAAACAAATCTTTTCTGATCAAACTATCGTCATATATCTTTACCCTTATAATATGTTTCAAGGGGTGTTTGTGTAAGTTTTTGCCTGTAAATAGGGAGTGTAGTGTAGTTGTAATTTACCCCCCCCCCCCCCCCCCCTTGTGTTAAGGGAAATGAGCAGTTTACCCCCATGTGAAAAATAAAGCAACAATTTATCCGCTTGTGTTTTTAGAAATGAAAGCAAATACCCCTTGACGTGTTTCATGCATTACACGCGCGTATTTTTTAATTTTTAATTTTATTTTTTTAATTTAAAATTTAAAATGACAAGTACGTCCTTTTTAAAAAATTGTTGGATCTTATAACTATAAGGTCAAATTTAACTAATAAATCAACGATGTGGATTTTATCTAATTCTAATCAACGGTTTATATTTAAATAAATAATAATTAAAATTGTACATTATATATATAATTAAATTTGATATATATATATATACACTTATATAAGAAATTGAATATATATATATATATATAAATATATATAAAGAGAGGGGTGTTGCGGCGGCACAACGGCAACGCGAGATCTGCGGCGGCAAGGGGTTGCGGCCGCGTGAGGAAGGAAGATGGGGGAGGAGAGCGCGAAGGGGAGGGAGATGAAGGGGCGGCGGGGGTAAATTATATACATATAAATATAAAATAATATTGTTTAACAATTAACAATAAACAAAGGAATATATATATATATATATTATTTTAATAAATAACATATATATATATTAATATATTTAATATATATATTAAATTATATACATATATATAAAATAATATTGTCAATTGTTAAAAATTATGTCCAGATGCACTTGAGGCGCGTGTAATGCACCACTAGTTAAAGGGGGTATCGCTCCATTTCCAAAAATAGAAATAAATTAATATTTTATTTTTTTTACAAAGGGTAAATTGCTCATTTTGCTTAACACAAGGAAGATAAATTGTATTTTTCCTTATAATTTTATAAAGAATAAAAAAATATTTATGTATTTAAATTTAATTTCAAGATAACATTAATATAATTTACCCATAATAATAAAAAACAATGAATATTAAAGGGTATTAAAGAGAGCACCAATATGGGTAAACATACAAAAGAGTAGACAAGATGGATTCAATCACAATAGACAGAAAGTAGAAAGTGCAGATCATACACCCATAATATTTGACGGCAAAGGATCAATGAGATGGAGATATCATCGACGCTAACAGCAAAGTTAAGTCGATGCCTGCCGCAACGAAACTTCATCCGCCGCCCACTTTGACTTTGCTCTCCCACAACCTTCACGTGTCCCTCCTTCCTCCACCTCTCCCTTCTCTTCATTTCCCACCTTTTGTCTTATCATAAAGCTGGAAAATATTGGCCAAAAAGGGGATAATCATTGAACACCTCGATTGATTTTTTTATTTTGAATTCTATTATAAAATTTTATTTCATTCAGCATACAAATATATTAAATAATACTACACTAAGTTTTGAATACTCGTTTCGCCCTTGTGGTAGTATTTTGATGTACAGTTTGTATTGCTTTTATTAATCAATGTATTTTATTTTTTGAATATGTATTTAATTTTCTGCTTTCGTGCTACTCCTTGCTTGTTTGTGTTGTTGTTCTTATCGCCGCCTCATGTTAGCGTCAGTGGAAATCCTGTTGTTGGTGCTTTCGGGTGGAAGTAGTTATTTACTGTCGGACTATTAATCCCACGGTTGTCTTTTTCCACGTCTTGCGATGTGCGCCGCGTGAGAGTTCGTGGTATCAATATGTATATAAGTTTATTACTTTTATTTCCTATACATTTTAAATATATTATACTTTTAGTAAAAAATAAATTAAATTAAATTAAAATCTCGAGAGTATAGTTTCGATTTTGTTTATTTATTCAATTTCAATAGTAATAAAGGGCACGTGCTTGTCATGGGCGTCGGTGAGTTTTAGGGAATGACCAAGTTTGACTAAGCATCATTTGTAACCCGATCCCGAGGCCATACGTGTGGACTCAATAATTTAAGTAGACAAATATGATTAATTGCTCTCTGCATTGTGATTGCTGTTACTGTAGTTGTAGTAGAACCCCTCCAACCACAAATATACGGCTGGTCTCTTAAAAGGACAGTAGTTTGGTTTCAAAAAAATTTTGAATTCTTTTTTGGATCAAACTTGGGTAAATGTGTCCGTGTGAATATATTGGATATGTGTGTAATATATATATATCTATATTTCAAAAATAATTTAAGATGGTAATTGTACTCGAACGAGTCAAAACTTATTTAAACCCACCCCATTGTGTGAATATATTGTACTCGAACTAGTCAAGACCCGCCCCTAATAGGGTGGGTTCGGGTCCAAAAAATTAAAGGCGGAATAGATGATGGGGCTCGAAAATTAAGACCCGTTCGGGTCCAGGATGGGTCTCGGGTCCGTAAGGACCTACCCCAATATAATATATATATATATAGTTTTTTTTGTATAAACCCTAAATTAGATTTAAAATTAAAACTTAGCCCTAGCTCTCTTTGCCTTATCTCTTCTCGATTTCCCTCTGTTACTTGGCGCTACCTCGCCTCACTTGTCGCCTCCTTCACTGCTCGTGTTACCTCGTGTCACCGTCGCGTCTTCTCGCCCCCCTTCGCCTCGCCTCTTCTCGTTGTCATTTCATACCTCTCTCTCTCTGCCGCCTTGCCTCTCATCATCTAGCCTCACGTCACCATTGCGCCCCTTGTTGCTGTTGCTTGTCTTTTTTTTTTTTTTATGTTTATTATAAAAAAAGAAAAAGAAAAAAGGAAACTCGAGTCTACGAATCAGACCCGCCTCGACGATTTTATATCGGGGCAGGTCCCTAGTCTACCCAAACCCGCCCCATACCCACCTCGTTTCCATCCCTAGGAATAATTATATCATTCTTTTTTTAAGTTATATCTATTTAATTACACGACACACGTAACCTATGTGGTTTGGATCTATCGGTTAGTCAAAATTCATGAAACTTATTAATATTAGCAAAAATTGAATGAAGATCCATATTTACCTTCGATTGACTTATTACTGATTTTTTGCTTGTGAAACAAATATTTTCTAATCAAACTACCCTTAATACATCTTCAGATGCGTTAATGCATATGAGGAGGTATATCTTCGCTTTTATAAGGGTAGTCCAATTTAAAATATTTGTTTAACCTGCAATAAGTCCCTAGTATGACAATCAATAGTAAATATGGATTTTTATTTAGTTTTTTAATATTAGCAAATTTTGGGAACTTTGACTCATTGATGCATTTATTTGTTGGACGAAAATAAATATCAGAGGTAATAGATGTAATTTCTCAAATCATATGAAGTTTACATATAATTACATCAAATCTTAGCAAGAACAGTTTAGTTATCTCATATATTTATAATTAGTAGTAATATAAGGAGAAATGCAAGCGCCCGCGTGTGATGTGGGAGATGTACAAAAAAAATATTGTGAAAAGAATAATAAAAATACACTTTTCTATTTTGCAAAATGAAGCAAAAATTCTCCTCATGGATAATGGTGCATTTTCATTTGAATTTTAATAATAAATATTATGTCATACATTGATATACTAATATTCATGTACATACGTGTTAATTAAAATATTTGTTATAATTTTTAGCCCCGATTATCATCTTGCAATCGTGATTAATTAGTATGTGTTGCAATTTTTACTTTTAATCATAAAATTAACCATGACAAAAAAAAAAATGATTTACCATGCTACGCTTGACTCAATTTGCAGATCAGGACTAAATTATTTGTTTGCCCAAAATAGTAAAAGTCACTAAATTATTGTTTTGAAGTGTGTACGTACGTGTGAAATACTACAAATAAATACGTGAAATCTCTAGAGCGTACAAGCCGCCAAACATCTCCTAACTACAATGCTAAAAATATAAACTATTAACGAATGTATGTACGTAATATTTTTCATGAATTAGTCGACACACATAATATTTATTTATATAATTATTAAAGTTGCCACACCTCCATTATGGACTGTTTGGCAGTACTCGGCTCTATTATGGATGGGCATGTCCTTGTGCAACATTATTAAACAAATTAAATTCTCATAAAATATTTAATTAGTACATGATTCGTATCTTTAGAGATTGAAAGTTTGTTATTACCAATAGATTAAATATTTTGCTGATAAAATTACATGTTTTTGGCTAATAATTAATAGTTAGCTTTCACATTGAGACCACTAATGAAATCGTGTCTGTAATCTTAAATTTTAAATTTTTATTTGAAATTAAATTCATATATGTTGTCGTCTTGTCTATCAGACAATGTACTACGGGTGAAAAGAATAATAAAAATATTAATATAAATTAATTACTATACGAAAAGTTGCATGGTTAAAATCGCTACTTGTAAAATGGTATGAATGTTGTACAATTAATCACGATTTGATTGATAATTTTTCTATTACGTACTCCCATCGTTGTCTTATCACATGTTTGGGCGGTGCTAAGAGTTAAATCATGTCAAATATTCTTGAAATGACTTAAACAATTATATTATAGTATGTTCTTTTTTCTATAAAAAAAAAAAAAAGAAAGAAAGAAATACAAACTAATCTGTCAAATCCAAAGTTGCTTTTAAACAAAGAATTATGAGAAACTTATTTGGATATATATCTTGAATGACACAAAAAAGAAAAAAAAAAACCTGTTTCATGTAATTTGTTTAATCTTATAAATAATAAAATTAATTCAAATCGGCTCTCCATGTAATATAATGTCTTTTTTTATTGATGAAATGATCAATTTACATCATCCAAAACATCAAGAAATTTAAAAGTATATTGAAATCTAACTGATATAAGTAAGCTCCTGCATTGATTGTAAACGAGGAGGTTGAGTGGTTTATAAGTTTTCAATGCCTAATTTCTCTAGCGATATGCTTTAATGGGACAAAATCGAGCTCCCGCTATGGGATTGAAGCAGAAGCAAACAAAACATCGCACAACGTGGGACCAATTGAGTCGCAAGCACATCATTTGATGACGTTTGTGGGAACAAGGTACATTTTCAAAACAGAATCGTGAGACTCATATGAAACATAGTGAATAATATATTACAAATGGACACCGATCAAATCACAAGTTGCATCATTTGGAGCCATTTATGAAAACGAGACCATTACTAACAAATAACAAGAAATACACAACAAATTACTAGGTGGTAAGCACACTTTTGAGAATATTGAGGCTAACAAATTAACAAGAAGAAATCAAAGTATTCTTATGACAGTGTAATGAATTAGAGAACGCTACAAAAACAATTAGATGCTAAAATTAATTAAGTAAATAGTGCTTATTAGTCAGATGGGCAAACTCTGATGTTCTACAAATATCAACCTGTAAAGTGTTTAATATTCTTGAAATTATATATTTATACATTCATATATTTCACTTTTCTTCATATCTCCCACAAAATCAAATAGTTGAACAGTTTTTTTTATTTCAATCTGATATGACTTTCGATTAGATCAATGCTCCGTTGCCAGAAGTATTGTTCGTTCTGGTTGCATATAAGTCTCATGATTTTATCTTAAAAAAGCGCCTTATTAGAAAGAAGAGGATTCGAGACTTATAAACCGCTCAAACTCATCGACTACAATCAATGTGGGGTACTTGCCTACATAGCATTTCAGAATGAAAACTAAAAAATGAAAATAAAAAGGGTGATAAGTTGGAACTGCAATTCTCTTTGATCAAGCAATAATTACTCAGTCAAGCAATAATTGCAGTCAATGTTAAGAAGAAAAGGGGGCATTCTCAAGCCTCTTACCTCATTTGCTACTCAATGGGATTATTATTTTATATTTAAAAAGAAAGAATGGAATTATTATTATTATTACTATTATTGATGCTTGGACTTTGAATCCAACAAATCTCTGCACTTGAATTTATTTAATGTTTAATCAAAGTTCAAAAGGCTAATTGAATGCTTTCAAATCTTTGAAAGATCTTTTTGGTGATTCATTCACATCAATTCCAACATTGAAATATCCTGACGTTAGAAGTCATTGGTTCGAACTCCCAACATGGGATGATATTATTATTATATAGTAGATATTATTTGTAATTGTAATAGTTAAATGTTATTTTATGTATTGATATAATTGTTGTACTTGTTTATGTTCGATATAAATATTTGACAAAACTGATTGTATTCACTTTACTCCAATTAATAAAGTTCATCGCTTCCAATAAAAGAAAAATGTAATATAATTTGATTTGAATTATGAAATTCCACATCAACTTTTGCAGACCTTAGCACAGAGTACTAACTAATTTTATTATATATAAAAAAAACATTTTATGTATTTGTTTCATATATATAATGTAAAAGATAATATATATATATATATATATATATTTGACATTGAAATCCCATCCCTTAAATTTATAAAATTTAAATTGCTTGGAATATACAAAAATTCACCCACATTTAATTTATTGCCCCCATGATTTACATCCACTAATATTAGTAGTTGAACCCAACCCTAATCGTAAGTCATGCATTTAACTGAGGCAAACTTTGATTCCATCTATTTAGGTACTATTAAATTTAATACGTTTATAAGAATTATATTAATAATGTCATAAAATAAAATACAATATAAGGGCAAAACGTCTACCAACAATCCACAGCTCCCCTAAAAAAACTCTACTAAATTTATTATCTCGTATAAATACAATATAATTATCTCGTATAAAACTCTACTAAATTTATTATTTTTAAGTATTGAGAAACATACGTCGCCCAAAATCACCATATGCATGAGATAATGTTTGCTATTTAATTTTTTAATTATGAAATTAATTTTCCTATTATTATATTTCAAAGGTATGGCTGCTTCAACCACTGATAAATAAGCCTAAGTAAGGGCCAAACGTATACCAAGCCCCACTCCCACCCCCTATATATACATATATATATATATATAAATCATAACGAGCCCTCCTCAAGTTTAATATAACTATGAATAGTTTCTCGTTATTTGAAGAATTATCAATACACCTTAATGTTATGATAAAATAATGTATTCTTGAATGGAGGCCTGTCATTGTCCAATTTGTCCATGTTATATTTTTTGTAAAAAAAATTAAAATTGTAAACAAACCGGATGAGGTGGGTGGAAAAAATTTAAAAATCAAAAAAAAAAAATGTTCACTAGCCCATTTAGAAAAAAATTATTTTTTTAAAAAAATAAAATTATAATTCATAGCCCACAAGAATATTGTGGTCAGTTCACCTCAAAAAATGGATGAAAATTTAACAGAGACTAACTGATCGAGTTAGTTGTTAAATTGCCGTTAAAATCAAAAGAGTATTGGTTATTTCCCAAACAACGAGAGAATATTGGTAGTTATGATAAATTTCAGGAGAGTGCGTTGTATTAATCTACCCCAAAAAGTATAGGGTAAATTACAGCTACATCCTCTGATGTTTGACATAATTACAGATACCCCCTCATTGTTTGAAAAATAACAAATACCCCCCTCAAATAGAAAATAATTATGTAGCCCCGTGACGGAGACGTAAAAAATATTATTTTTTCCTTACTGATTTTTTAAAAATATATATAAAAAAAAATCTGAGGGTAGGTAAAATAAATAATCCATCGAAATATTAGTCCATAAAAATATTTTAAAACATTCTAAAAATAATATAAAATTATAAATTGTAACCCAAAATGGCATTTTGGGCAGTCCACCGCACAAATTGGATGAAAATCTAACCGAATGGGTCGTTGTTGGATGGACATTAAAGTCAGGAATGTATTTATAATTTTTCAAACAATGAGAAGATATATATAATTATATCAAATTTCAGTAGAGGTATTTGTAATTTACCCAAATATATATATATATATATATAATCATCTTGGGTAAAATCTACTGCATTTTATTATTTTTTTATATCAAAAGAAACATACATAGCCCAAAATCACCACATGCATGAGATAGTGTTTTCTATTAATTCTTTAATTATGATATTAATTTTCCTAATATTATAGTTCAATGGTAATGGCTGCTTCAACCACTGATAAAGGGACTTTTGAATTCCTCAGTCAATGCATAATTACACAAGAAATCAATGGGCAATTTTTATAGATGATTAGACATAAACTAATCTCATATACACATTGTTACTGCAGCATAGTGTGGAGTGGAGCACTGACATAACAAAGAGAGATAGGAAAGTAAAAAAGCAATGTTCTTTAAAGTGAAACATTAGTTTCAACTATTCAATTAGTTAATTAAACCTTGGGGATAACATTAACCAAAGTGTGGGAGTAGTTGCCTAAGTGGGAAGAATTGACCATCTCATGAAAAGACAAAAGTGGAGCACTTACAAAACTTTTGCATATGTTGTAATGGTGAACATACAATGAATCATATATTAATGTATGGGTTTGAGTTTTAGTAGAAGTGTTAGTTAATTGTCTCATTTTATGTAAGTTTGTAATTATTTGTTTCATTATTTTTAGTTATATTAATATATTGATTGAATCAATGTATTTAATAATTTATTAAGATACTAACGTAATTATATAATTATCTTAAAAAAATAATATGTTACTATACAAAAGATAATTTGTCAAATCTGAAAGTCGAAAACCACCCCGTGCCGGGCTTAATAGCACTCGAATCTCGCCGTACCTTGAGATTCAATGGTCTAACCTATAATTTTGTTATTTTTAATCTTTAATTAATTGATATAATTATTTAACAAATTAAGTTTATCGTGTAAATATTTATATATGTATATCAAATGCCCTTAAAAAACAACAAGCACGTGTGACCTAAGAGGAAAGATGGCCCCCACGCGAGGAGAGGCCCAAACCGCCTCGAGACCAAGGACGCGAAGCGGGGTAGAAGGACCACCATAAGAGTTGGAGCTGGTCTAATTGCCTAAGGCAACGAGGAGTCCTTCACCCGCAAAGCCCATTAGGAGGTAGGCCTAGGCTTGGAAGCCTCTAGGGCCCCCTCACATAGCGGACAGGTCACTTGCGAGATGGTGCAGCTGACATGTGGCTAAGGCACTCGCACGCCAGCTTGGACTGATTATCCACTGCTACCAGAAGGGACTCTCGAGGATGCAGGAGGAGCTGATGGAAGCCTCCGACCAACCAACCCGCGAGGAGTGTGGATAAGCTCTATCTAGCAGAAGAACCCCACCCCACCCCCCCCCCCCACCCCCGGTTCCCAAAGATAAGCCTCATCCCTTGGAGGAAGACATCTATATCTGTGGGAACTACCTCGCAAGGAGGAGATTCGTCCGAATAAAGGGATAATCGTGTCCCCAAGTCCCAAGGAGGTCAAACTCCTCCCCACAGTTGGAGGAAATAGCTATAAATACACCTCCTACCTCACTATAGGGAGTAACATTCTCTTAGCACACGCACACAAAAAGAACCTGAGCACACAATCATACTTGCTCCCATTTTATTATGCATTTATGTGTTTATCATTCGCAATTATATTTTTTCATAATTATTTACTGATTTGAGCATTAAAATACTAATATATATATATATATATATATATTTTTTTTGCAAACCCCCTTTCTAAGGTTTGCAGGAATCTACTGCCAAAGACCTCGTACAACACAATATATTTTGTAAAATTCATGTATTGAACAAACATTTAAAAAAATATAATAAATGAATAGTATTTATCAATATTATCCCGGAGCGAGATTTACAGAAAATTCAAGACATGTCCCAGACCTTGACTCAAGCCCAATCATTTAGACTTGAGACTCGCCCTGATTGGGCCTGGTCTAGAACATGCATGACCCCACATTATCTGTCTCAATTGACATCTCTAATTATATCACAACAATTATTATATTTCTTTTTACTATCACCTCATGCTTTACATTAATTATTATCTTTACACTGTTATTTTAAATCCAAACATAAATTAAAATTTTTTTTCTATCTTTACCCTTTTAGACTTCAACAATTCCCCTTCCCTTTACTTTTAACAGTTGTGGCCATTTTTAGTAGGAAGAGTTGAGATACAAATGGGCTTGGAGCTTTTCATTTTGCTTTTCTCAAAATGGACCACTATACATAAATACGATGTTGTCTCTGTCCAGTATTTGGGCTATCTTCTCTTCTATCAATGGGTCATTTTTCATCAAGAAATTAGCCATTAAAACTAAATTTTTTAATAATGGGCCATTGGAATTTTGATACTGATTCAGATTTAAGAGTAGTTCTCTAATCTATTATGTAAATTTATTTTTAGTAGTTTTTTCTAGTAATAGTTTTTGTATAAACTCGAACCCGAACTCGCTCCATTTAGAATGGGCTTTAAAGGCATAACCAAGTTTCGGGCTAGTCTCAATTTTAATATTTTGAACTCATACTTAGCCCGAATTTGATTCTTGTAATATTTTTATACAAAATTAATTACCTCGTCTTATAATGAAATTTGGTTGGATATTAAATTTAAAACTCTTAGAAGTTTATTTCTGTTAATTAAATTTACTGATATCAACAAGAAAGTTGAATGAAAAACTATATTTACTCTCAGTTGATTTACGAGTATTGTAGGTCGAATAAATTTTTTCCACCAAACTATCCTTATAAGGGCGAAATTGTACCTCTTTACATATGTTTGTGTGAAGATGTTTAAGATTAGTTTGATCAGATACGATCTGATTGGCTTGCAATAAGTCAATAATACTTTAATTCGGGATAAATTTGGATTTTCATTCATTTTTTTTTTTTTTTTGCTGATATTGACCAAATTTGCGATTTTTGTCAAGAGTACCAAATGTAATTTCTCAAATCACAAGAGTTTACGTGTAATCTCATCAAATCTCAGAGGAGAGCAGTATATTTATTCTCTTATATATAAAATATATATTTATACATATATGAAAAAACATATTTATTTTTACATATAGCACATAGAATACTTTTATAATAGTTTAATGCATATAACAAACATATAGTTTGAATTTAATATATTGAGCCTAAAACATATAAATTATATATAAAAAATATTTCTAGAAGGTCCAACCCATCCAACCCAAAGTTCTTTTTTATCCATAACCCCAACTTTTGACAAATCCATCTGACCCAATTATTATTCACACTTCTTTCTTCTCTTTCTTCAACTCTCTCTCTCTCCAATTTCCATTTTTCTTTTTGTTTTCTCATTTATCTATTTATTTTGGTTGCATCTTTTAGCAAAAAATATCGTTAAAAATTTAATCTTTAGACGCACATTATATAATCAGAATCAATTATTATGTTTTTTATGTTTACATCAATAAAATTCATCAAAAAGGGCCAAAATTTTATGACAAAATCAAATAACATTATTTTACCAACGCAAAAGATTACATTACTAATTATTATTGCCGACCCATAACGACGGATTATATTTCCTATCGCAATCTTTGGTATTTTTTATTCTATTTTATATATACATGTTATTTATATTAATTTTTTTTATAAAATTGATGATATAATCCATATGTTCGTATATATTCGTATATATGCAATGGAGTAAGAAAAGTACCAAAGATTGCAAAGGGAAATATAATCCGTATCACAAATTAGACCTACTTAAGGTTTAAAAGAAAAAAAAAAACATAATTCTCAGCAATTGAAATGTTATAAACTGATTAAAATTAAATTAAAACAAGTAAAGCCAAAGCGTGTCATATTCGAGCAGGAAATCAGGCTGGCGGCGGAAATGCGGCGTCGGCCGCCATTCTCTCTCTCTCTGAATCTTTCTCCACTCCCCACCTCCTCGCCTGGAGCTGAAACCGCGCCACCGCCGCCAAGAACTTCACGCCCTGCGCCGGACTCAGTATCTCCACCACCTCCGCCGCCGTCCACCCCTGAAGGGCATCCGCATTCTCCACCACCACCAGCATCGCCGCCTTCAGCCCCTCCATCGCCGCGTCAAACTCCGCGACCTCTCCGTCCACCAGCTTCCCGAACCTCCTCATCAGACTATACACGGGCTGCTCCGCCACGGTCTCCTGAACTCTAGCCATCGCCTGGGTGATCTCCCTCTCCTTCCGCCGCGTCTCGGCCTTCACCGCCTCGATCCTCTGCCTCTGCTCGGCGGACAGTTCCCCCGCCACCGAGTCCCCGATGATCGGAAACAGAATGGAGGGCCTGAACCCCGAAATCCACAGCATAGATCGCTCGAAAGAGGTGAGCCAAGGGGCGGAGAGCAGAAGAAAGACGTCGTCGTGGGCGGCCCTGGATTTTTCGCGGTAGAATTCCTGGTAATGCGAGAAAACCCGCGGGATTATTTCACTGCATTCTTGCCGGCTATTGATGCCGTCGAGGGTTTCAAGCTGCCGGAGAAAAGCTTCTTGCCGGGAAAGCCAGCGGTGGAAGAAGGAGGTGAATGTGGAATTAGCGGCCATGTGGGCATTTCTTGGAAGCAGATTAGGGCCGTAACTGTAATCAAGACATTACTAGGTATATATACATCGGTGAATGAGGTGTACTTACGTTTTGTTTGGTCAACGAGGAAAGTTTTATTAAATGAAAAAACATAAAATTTAATTGTCAATCAAATTCCCGTATTCTCATTTTTTTCCTGACTCAAAAAATTTATATAAAAAATTGATTTTTGGTAGTGTTGTTTATTTAGTAAAATAGTTGTGTGCATACCAAACATGGTGTTGAGGGGTGGGGGGGGTATTCTTAGGGATTAAGGAGGTTTGATTTCTTTATCTTAATGAGCAAGGATGATGTAAGAAAGAAAAATATCTGAGGAAAGCGGTGCTGGCTGGGGTTGTAACTTGTACCTTCCCCTCCCCCTCCCCCAAGTTTTATGTGATGTACATAAAATATGAGAATACATGTGTACAAGTTTTGTCGTCTTCTCTCTTACCCACGCGACAAGGGCAATAATGTCTTTCCCCACTTTCAGATTAAATTCATGCTACACTCGATATTTTCTAATCAGGAAAATAATATTTTGAATAAATTACATTAGATACCATTGAGACTGTCATTTATGAAATTACAAGTGCAATTTTTGATATTGTAGTGATGGAGTGAGATTCGGGAGAAATGCAGCCTAAGTACATGCGCACCAAATGAAATGCAAGAAGCTAAGTAATAACAAAGAAATGAAGAAAGCTTCTATATTCATTCATAAAAAAAGTATCTCAAACAATAAATTCACCCCCTATTTATAGTAAATTTTAGGGGGGTGAAATTACAACGTTGTCCTTCGATCCTACGGCCTAAAATTAATCGAACGGGGGTATTTTCGTCATTTCACTAGCCCACTGTCTTTTCAACTTCCTTCTCTTCAACTCCCCTCAACTTCCTTTTAACCTTCCTTAACTTCCATCAAGGGCCTTTATGTAATTAATCATAAGCTTGAGGGTTTTCTTACAAATTTGGTTCTTTCTCCGCATCATCTAGTTTTATTATAGGGTAAATTACATCAACCTTTCCTGAGGTTTAGCATAATTACAAATACCCCTTGTTGTTTGAAAAATTACAAATACCCTTCTGAGATTTGTAACTATCTAATAAATAATTCATTTCCATCAATTTTTATGGGTGAACTGACCAAACTGCCCTTGTGCATTGAATTATTTTTATTTAATTCATAAATTTTTTTTGGACTACAATGTGCAGGGAGAGGTTTCTTAAATTTTCTACACAGAGGAGCAATAATACAATTTGCCTTGACCGATTTTTTTTACAATTTTAATAAATATTTCAAGGGCAAAATGGTCAATTTCAGGCCTTTGATTAAAAATTACAAACCTCAGGGTGGTATTTGTAATTTTTCAAACAACGATGGAGTATTTGTAATTATGCCAAACCTCAGGGGAGGTAGATATAATTTACCCTTTATTATAAGTAGATTCTTATTTAATGTTAAAACGTTACAGAAATGTCCCCTAAGTGCGTTGCACAACATATAATTTCACAAGGGACAGGTGGTGTTTGTGTAAGACCTAATATTAGAGAATGTCAATGTAATTCATCATAATACATTTTGTCCTATAATTTAGAATCTGTATACTTTCGGTCACATTTTTTCTAGGAATCTCACTTTTTTGGTTTCACGAGTTTTGAAAATTCTCATTTTTTGTCCTCTGCCATGTGTATGACTTAACCGTCACGTTCTCAGCATGTGGTCTTTTCAGTTCAATGACTAATAGAAATGTGCTGCAAAGTCTAAAAATGGAATTTTTGAAAATTCATGGGGAGCGAAAGTGAGAATTCAGTAATTAATGGATTAAAAGTATACAAACTCCTTTATAATTTATAAAAACGATAATGAAATATAATGGTGTGGACAAGAAAATGAAAATAAAATATTTTTAGATTTTGTTATAAATACATATTAATTAAATGATAATAAATTTGTTAACATAAACCTTAAGTATTTATTAGTAGTAAGAATTTCGCATAAGCTGTCACTCTGACAACTAATGACATATCTATGAGACAAATCAAAATTTGCAGCCATAATACATTGTTAAAGATTGTTTCCATCGACTTCAAAAATTTTCGATATTTAAATCAGTGGAGCTATAATTTAAAATTTTATATTGTATGAAAGATATAAAAAAAATTCATATTCAATTTGTGTGTATTCAAACATTTACATTGACACTTTACATCTTATATCCAGCTCGTATCTTTTGGATTATTTGCATCAACAGTTTACAATCCATGTCCAATTAGTATCTTTTAGACCATTTATATAAGAACTTTACATATTATATCTAGCTCGTGTGGTTTATCATTTAGATCGACAGTTTACAACGCATATCCAGCTCGTGCCTTTTGAATCATTTACATCTCATATCCAGTTCATGCCTTTTGGACCATTTATATCGACAGTTTACAACCCAAATCCAGCTCGTGCCTTCTGAACCATTTACATCTCATATCCAATTCATGCCTTTTGGACCATTTATATCGGCAGTTTACAACTCATATCCAGCTCGTGCCTTCTAAACCATTTACATATCATATCCAATTCATACCTTTTGGACTATTTATATCGACAGCTTACAACTCATATCCAGCTCGTGTCTTCTGAACTCTTTACATCTCATATCCAGTTCATGTCTTTCGGACCATTTATATCGACAATTTACAATCATATCCGGCTCGGGTCTATTGAATCATATATATCAGCACTTTCACACGTCAATTATATGAAGGTGAGCATCCAATTTCCTTGTCTGCGTGCAGGCTTAAAGCTCCGCCAATCCTAATGAGCCACAAAGCCAAGAAGGGCAAAAGGTCCAATGGGCCAATTTTAGGAAGTTGAAAGAACCAATGCAAGGAAAATTTTCAAGAAAACAATCTCAACGTTCGGTTGTTTTTGGGTTGATTTTAGATAATCCAAAGATACTAAATTTATTTTTTGGAGCATTTGGAGTAGGACTGTTAAATTCTCAATAAACCAATTAAAAATCGATCGAATCGAAAATTCAATTTGTACATTGTGTCAAACCAAATTTTTTTGGTTCGAATTTGGTAAATTGTTTTTTTAGTAATTTCGGCATTCGATTTAGTTTTGATTTTTTGACAAGTAAATTGACTCGTACTGAATATCGGACTTAAAAAATTCTAGTATATATATGTTAAAAAATATATAAATATAATATATAAATATTAAATATCTTAATATCAATTTTTATAAAAAACATAAAACAATTTATGGTTAATACTCAAATGTCTATAATTATTAATTAACAAATAAATTATAAATGACAGGATCTTTTTTTTTTTTTTAAATTTCGATTTAGTTCGATAAAAATTTGAATCAAATTGAAATTGTTTGGTTATTATCAAACCAAATCGGTACGCCATTTCGACGTACCAAAATTTCAATTCGGTTCAATTCAAGTAACCGTACAAACACTCCTAATTTGAGTATTGGATAATATGATTGGTATCTGATATTATTTTTGTAGATGATTGATATGTTCAGAAAATGAATGAAAATGGATTAGGTATTTGATTTTTAAAATGTTGCTACAGATATGTCAAGTCACTGGATCGTTGGGTTTTTCATGATTTTATGTACGTAAATAATATAAAAAGATTTTTAAGATGTCGCTACAGATATGGCAAGTCACTAGATCATCGAGCATTTCATGAATTTATGTTCGTAAATAATATAAAAAGAGACGGTAATGTAAATTTTGTTTTATTTTGTGCATTCTTGACACCGAACGTTTGGATTGACTTTAAATCAACCAAAACCTTTTTAACATTACGTTTTGCAGTTATTTCGGGCTATTTATCGAGCAACTTCAAAGGTCAAAATGACTTCTGACATAGAAAATGTAGTTTCGTGCTCTGATTGATTATCTTTACGTGGTTGTCATTTTTTGATAATGGACAGTTCAATAATTTGTCAGGATTATTAAAATTATGTGATTCTCCTTTAATATTTGTCGATGTCGGCAAAAAGTTTATTACGTCTTTTGAAACCTTTTATTTCTTCATCAAGTACGACTCATACTATTTAATTTTTTTAGGTTTAATTTATATAAGAAAAATCCCAAAAATAGTAAGAAGGAAGGGGTTTGTTTGTGATGACGTTATGTGATGGTTGCAAAAGGAACTCAAAAGGGCATTGTTTAATTTGAAGTGCGACCACCAAAGAAGATAAAAACAAATTCATGACGTTTAAATGCGGATTGGATTTTCTATTGTAAAGTGTATTTTATTTTCTACTCCATTCCAGTATATATACGCTATGTATATAAGAATGACATCATGTATTTTATTTAGAAAAGAATTTTATACATATAATATGTGTATGTTAAATGAAGTAAAAGATCAAATAAATTTTGCAATAGAAAAATCAACCTGATTTAAATGGACCCAGAGCGTGCAAAAAGAGGCGTACAAAAACATTCTATGGTATTAATTATTATAATTGATGAGATTAGAAAATTATAAACTATATCAAATTTAATCAACTGCAGAATTTTTATGTTGATTCAATTAGTAAAAAAGGATTATTGTATTCACAGCCAGTACAAGGGATGACAAGTGGTGTTATTTGTCAATCGCCATTGAAATGGAAGTTTAAGTGGAGTAAATTGTGTTTTCCTACATGATAACAATTTCGACACATGTACCAAATCCAGTGCAGATGAGGAGTTTGAGTGATTTATAAGTTCCAAAATTTTCTCTTCCTAACGAAACACCTTCTAAGATTGAATTTGTGAACTTATAATGTTAGAATGAACAATATCTAATGTCGCTCGTGGGAATAAGGTCATGTGCTTGTCCCAAATCCTTCATCAGAGGGTTGAATGTTTTATAAGCCTCATTTCCTTATAAATGCCTTTTAAATATAATTGATAATGTAAATAAGTGTGTCACATTGATGCAAATTATAAGTTTGAATGCTCTGCAAGCCCCAAATACCCATTTCCTTACCAAGATGCTTTGTAAGAACAAACACATGTATCTTGAAATCAAAACATATAGCATCTCACGAAATCGAAACATAATGTAGATAAGTGCCATCAGATAGGTTATGTGACTTATTCTAATTTAAACAGAAACTACATATATAAATTGGTTTATAAGTGATTTTTTGGTCCACTTTATATTTTAAGGAAAGTTATGTTGACATTTTAGAGTAATTGAGAACTATTGTAATCATAATATAAACAAGTGTCTCTCATCGGCTAATATATGATACATTAACTTTATAATGGTAAAATAAATATAACACTATTATTTTTTCTGTCCCATTTAATATATGTATATATATATGTGGTATGTGTACAGTTATTTTTTCAAATAAAATATTTAATTCAATCTTTGTACACATAAATTATATATGTTATATAAAATACAAAATTTCAACGTAACTTAATATAAAAAATCAATATATATATATTTACATATATGCGAGCCAAAAAAGATGGTGCCCGATCCGGTTAAAACACAAAATAATGAAGTAAAATGCAAAAAAATAAAAGAGTGTAAATGCATGAATTGAGAGTATTTTTTTCTCTTTGCATATACAAATGAGAGATTGATATTTAAATCAAGCTCTAAGTACGAAATTACAAGTGTTCGTTCAAACTAAAGTGGTAGCATGAATATAGGCTCAAGTTGTAGTATTAAGACACAAGTTGTCTTCTCCCACTGGGGGGTCTCTCTATTTATAGACAACCACCATAAGTCGACTGGAGAAAATCGAATCCTTCTTGAATTTGGTGGAGGATCATCGCAGATTTAGTAAAGCATCTCGAAGTGTTTAAATAAGGTTGAATTCCCCTTGCATTTAGGGAAAGGTTATCTCCTGGCGGTTGGAGACCCCGATTCTCGGGGGGAAGGGTTAGGGTCTACTGTTGATGAGAGTATCTTTTAGGGATAAAATGATGCTTTCCCAAATTTCCTACGATGTGGTCAAGGAGACGCTTTCTCCCAACGGAGACCAAGCTTTTAAGGTTTATAGAAAACTTTTGGCTTCAGACGCCACGTGTCCCTAAGAAGGCGGCTGATCCTTATCTGATTCTGTGGGGTGTATTTCCAAAGATCTATTGTGGATGACAACTTGGCCCCCCGTGGATGCCCGTGACATGGGCTTTTAATTTGATTGGGAGATTTCGGGCCCTAAACTTTCTTTTAGGCTTGTGAGGCTATTTTGGATTTGGGGCTCCTTGAATTTGGATCGGTTGAGTTTTTTTTCGTCGTCCAACTTATTTTGTAGGAGCGTCCCCTGGCGGACTTCCTGGAGGTTCTATTTGGATTGAGCTTCCTGGGACACCTTAGGCCCTTTTCGAACTGGGCCACTCGGAGGGCACCTTGAGTTTGCATTCTTTTGGGCTCATACGATATTCTTTCGTTTTTTAGATAATTTTGGTCTCTTTGGGCCAATCATTTTTACGCACATCATATATATTTAATTGACTTATTTTATTCACCTTAGGAAATTGTTTTTGCCGTCTTTCTCCTTGTGCTTCCATACCTACCAAAAATGTATTTTAATGTTTAGTAATGATGATAGAAACAAAAGTAAAAGGCGCACTTTAACTTAACTTTGATTCGATGAATGGGAATAAAGGATACAACCTTCTCACGTATGCTTCACTCGATAATTTCATGACGAAGTTTGGAACCCTACTTTTTTTTTTTTCTTTCTTTTGTTGTTGTTTTTTCAAATAATATAAAAATAATAAAAGAACAATCAACATAACAAATCTTTAATCATGTAAGTCATTATGGGATTTGTCTAATTTTAATTACAGTTACTATTCAAATGATAAATTCATCATCACAATCCGACCAAAATGCAAAATTATTATCATTTTTTAAAAATAGAAAAAAGGATATTTTTATCCAAATACAAATAACCCATTATTTGAATTCATTTAAAATATTATGAAGTTTTCCGGATAAATATAATTTTCGTCATCCTCGTACTTCTGTTTCTATCTTTTGTTTGAAATTATGGATTTGAGTATCTGCTGCTATATATAAATGTTTGTCTATCTTTACGTGAATTATTATAATTTATTTATTATTTTTAATTATATTAATATATTAATTTAATTAAAATATTGATAAATTTATCGAAATATTGAACAATAATAGAATTTTTCCGTAAAAAACACAAAAAAAAAAGAGTTTAATGCAATTTACCTCCATGTGATATTGTAAATAAGTAAAATACCCTCTACGAAAAAAAAATTTAGCAATTTACATCCCTGTGTTCTTTAAAATGGAGCAATTGATTCATTTTAATAAACACAAAGAGGTAAATTGCTATTTTATTTTTCATAGGGGGTAATTTGTACATTTACAATATCATAGGGGTTATTTGATTTTGGAAAATTTAAATAAATAATACGATTTTTTTTTTAACAAAATGGGGTTGAAATTCCCTATTTAAAAATATAGGTGAAACGGGGATCTGAGACCTCGGTCTTCGTGCCGAAAAAAAAAAAAAAAATTAACGGCATAGAAGCCGGGGTCAAAGACCCCGGTTTCAACAGGTTGATGGGACGCATCCATGCGTCCCATTCCCCCCCCCCCCCCCCCCCCCCCCAAATTTCCCCCACTATCCGACATTTCCCCCCTCCACCCCCCCCCTCCCCCAACCTCCTTCTATATATTTTACCCATTCATCCAATACTTCACCTCCCTCATCAATTGAACACTTGATCCAAAACACTTCAACATTTTTCACTCCTCTCATTTTTAACCATTATTTTCAAAAATTAAATTATTCCAAATATATATGGCACATTTGGGTCCATGCGATAATGGTGTGTTGTACTGGCAGAGTAAACATCGATCTGAAGATGTGTGCAGAGAGCCGGACAGTACTTTAAATGTAAGACTTTTTGATATTTCATTTTTTCGGGTTCTCCAATTGGTCCCACGTCATATTCGAGTATTACAAGTATTACAAAATATGGGTTTATTAGGTGTTATGCGCTGTGGTCATATTGAGATTGATCAACACCTTATCACCGCGTTAGTGGAAAGATGGAGACCCGAGACCCATACTTTCCGTTTTCCTATTGGTGAGCTGACTGTTACACTACAGGACATTCTCATTTTGTGGACCCTTTCGATTGAGGGGCCTCTTATCACAGGAGTAGATACACGGCGAAGTACTCCAAAATGGCAACAATACTGCGCTGAGATGTTGGGATTTATTCCGGCGGCTGGTGCATTTAAGGGCTCCCGGCTAAATCCACCAGTCTTGCATAACTGGTTGATGGCCAACACGTGTGATGACGACACCCCTTTGGAGGAAGTGCCGCAAGAGGCACGAGTATGTGCTTTGTGTCTCGTTTGTGGTATGTTCTTTCCCGATCCTAATGGTAACTCGGTATCGTTGTTGTATTTGGGACATATGGAGGACATCCATGAAGGTGGTACCTCAAACTGGGGTACAACGGTGTTGGCATATATGTACAGAGAGTTGTGTACAAAATCGCAAAAAGGGAAAACAAATATAGGTGGAGCTATGCAGTTGCTCCAAATATGGGCCTGGGCTCATATTACCACTATAGCGCCAATTCGGGCAAGTACAGAATTAGATATACGCCCTCAAATAATTGATGATGAAAACGTTCTACCGAGTCCTCCACTTTCCATAAGGTATGCTAAAATTTTACGTATATGTAATCGTATAACTTGAAATCTTGTCTAAGACCCCGGTTTGTATTTGTCTATTTTTTTAGGTGGTCGTGTCATGTTTCCCGGACGCATACGACACACAATGCGTTGCGTATCATTCGGGATATATTTGACCGGATGGAAGAAAATGAGGTATTAATCATTATGGGCATTATTAGTATTGATCTTGAATATAGATTATGAGTATATTAATGAAGTTATTTTAATAATGCAGTTTGTCTGGTTACCATATAAGGGGAATATACTGGAAGTCAGTGCAATACCCTGGTATGCTTTTCGCACGCCATGGAACATAATATGCCCATTGATACATTACGCCATTGTGGAGATGCATCACCCAGAACGGGTGCTCCGTCAGTTTGAAATGGTCCAGGACATTCCCCCGAACCCCTTAGTAAGTGAAAGACGCTTACACACATTCGATCGACGGGGATGCCAGGGCACGGATTGGGCATGGTTCCATCGAGATTATGTTGCTCAGTGGAATGACGTGGAAGCACTACGGGTAAAGAAAACCTTCGGTCAGAAGTGGGCGTTCCACAGTGCCAGATTATATAAACTGGTACCATCAAATTACTCGACTGCAAATATCATACAGTACCCCCCAGACCGATACATCCGGATATCAACCAGCAAATCGAAGTGACTGGGAATATGTGGTAAGCATAACTTGTGTTTATTTTATTTATGACTTTTTATTTCATATATGTTTGATTATATTTCATATATGTTGCAGTCAGACAAACTCGAACAATTGTTGATTGAATATGATTCCGTGGGAACGGATAATCAGCGGACGAGACTGCGAGAGGGAATTTGTGAAATTTTGAATTTATGTTTGTACTTTGTGTACAGATGGGTCCCATTTACACTTATAACCCGGTGACAATAACAGAATCCCTCAAGAATCGGTCTGAAAGCCCAAAATACATAGTTCAACATCTTTACCCCAGGCCTGTTGGTATCCATATGCAACCACTCAACGACCGTCCTCGGGTTCCATTTCTGCAATGCAGACATGTACATAGGCAACTTCTGCACGGAGCTCTCCCACGTCTCATACACTTGTTCTCTTGCAGCCTTCAAAGCATGCCAAGCCTTATGATAAGAGATTTCAAAACTAAATCGATCTTTAACATTCTGTTGGACATATTTGATATCATATGATGGGTCTTGCCGAACCATACCCAACAAATGTGTTGCAATCGAACTCTTGCCCAAATTTTGATGATCCACAGAAATCTCATTCATGAGGCATGTATGTGGTCCCGCATACTTCGTAATCATAAATAATCCCATGTTAGCCTTTAGTATTCCTCTTAACATCCAAGGGCATCCAGTTTCTTCATCGTATTTGCATACCACCTTCCACAGTTTTGGTTTACTCTCTAGAATACGGAATTCTCGTCTTGCAAAACGCATCGAGAAATCTTGTACACTTGCAATTAAGTGTTCTTTACTCTTGAAAACCATTCCACTTTCCAGCTCTCAAGTGTTTGAGTCGTAAAAATTACCCCAACGACTAGTAGGGATATCGATGGAGTTGAAAGGTACATCCGAATGTGTTGTACTGAAAAAAGGAATAACAGGATATAGAGAAGGTGGCTCCGATGTTGCGGGCATGTTCAAGTCAAATGCTTGTTGTTGTTGACCACTTCATTCATTCATATCACCTCCGAGGACTTCCAACATAATTGGGATGTTGACTTCATCATTATTTTCAAGAATGCCATCATCTTCACCCTCCATTTCAACCTCATCTGGTTATGAGTTTACTGGATCATTATTTAAGAAACTATCGGCTTCTGGCTCGATGTTCATATCGTAATTCTCTTCATCGTTATATGTAGATGGACCCGCACAATTTTCATTTATCCCAACATTGTATGTTGATGGACCTGCAAAATCTTTATTAATCCCAACCCTGCCCATCGCTTGAGTAATTGCTGGCAATTGTGCTAAATCTTGTGTTAACCTAGACATATAGGTTCCCCAATCACCAACAAACGGGTCATCAGCTACGATATTTTCATACACTGTTTCTGCTTCAACAAAAATATCAACGGTCGAGTAGCCATATATCGGATCGAAAAAACACTGAAAATCTCCGTCATTCTTAATATGTAATACTGTCTCTTGCCATCGACCAACATTACATGTTGTGTATTTAAAAAATATTTGTAACTTAAACTCACCCCTACGGAGGCCAAGTACTTCAAACAAAATTGACTCGAGTTCAACTTACATAGTACTACGGCATATTCGTTTAAATCCAACTTCAGAACGATCATATCTCACGTAATCATATGAATCAATTCGTTGACCTCCATAAAAATATAACAATCATAATATTATTTTGATCTGCCATGTCTTAAAAAAAAAAAAAAAAAACGTCACTACGAATACAAATAAGAGCATAAATATAAGCAGTATCAGTAAAGATAACTTACCTATGTTAAAAAAAAAAAACATCACTACGATTTCAAAACGTCACTACGAATATAAATAAGAGCATAAATATAAATATAAACAGTATCAGTCAAGATAACTTACTTATGCATGTAACGCACGCATCCCCATGCAGCTTTTGCATGCATGCAAAAAATTGCATGAAGGGACCATGCATGCAGCTTTTGCATGTATGCGTTGGCCCCACATGGGCACAGAAACCGGGGTCATAGACCTCGACTTCCGTGACTTTTGCTGATAACGATGTCTGACTTGCACGAGGCGGAAATTGGGATTACAGATCCCGGTTTCGCCTATATTATTAAAAGGGGTAGAAATACCCCATTTCGTTAATTTTTTTTTTTTACATTTTTTATTTAAATTTCTCTTTGATTTTTCTGAAAAAAATTAAGAAAGATATTTGTGGGTTTCTGATTGGTTAAGCAAGCCCCAATTACTTATCAAATGAGAGAGAAAGCCTTTGCAGGGTAATTCAGTCATTCGAAAGGAATTCAGCGATATTTACAATTCCACCCTTATGTCTTAAACCTCTCAACACCCAATTCCGTTATTCCCTCCTCAAATAAGGGCATTTCCCCCACTTCTCAACGATCACTGTCCTTCCCCCGCCACTACTTCCACCTTTCCTCCGCCGCTCGTTTCCGTACCACCGCCGGTTCTTTGTGACCGGAGCATGACGATTTCGGAGTCGGAGAGGCAACCAGCTAGTTATAGCGGGCCGGCCCCGTCACCGAGGCCCAGGAAAGTGAAATTGCGGACTCTCCTCCGGGTAGCATCAGTGGCGTGCGGAATCCAGTTTGGGTGGGCCCTACAGCTGTCCTTGTTGACCCCTTACGTCCAGGAGCTCGGCATACCTCACGCCTGGGCTAGCATCATCTGGCTGTGCGGCCCACTGTCGGGCCTGCTGGTCCAGCCTCTGGTGGGGCACTACAGCGACAGGTGCACCAGCCGCTTCGGGCGCCGCCGCCCCTTCATACTAGCCGGTGCCGTATCCATCGTCGTCGCCGTTATTATTATTGGCCACTCAGCCGACATCGGTTGGCTCTTTGGCGATCGGGGGCAGAAGAAAATGCGCGCGGTGGTGGCGTTTGTTGTCGGGTTCTGGCTTCTTGATGTAGCTAATAATATGACTCAGGGGCCATGTCGTGCTCTACTGGCTGATCTAACGGGTAAATAACTGTGTGCTTTTCTTATTTTATAAGTTCTACGGTTTTTTATGCTGATATATTTATCATTTGATCATAGCATGTTTAGCAGGAATTAGACTATAAATTCTTACACCTACATTAGTCATCATCTACTTACGTACGCTACTCGTGTTGCATGAAAGGAGAGTTGTGGAGATTCTTTTTGCTTCTCGACTGTGAGTTTTGATTTGGTTGGGTTGATGGAACTTTATTGTTGCTAAAATGTCCCTATTGGATTATACTCATCTATTGGATTTTTTGCGGAAAAGTGACAAATGGGTTCTAGTTCGCTAGTACATCTTTATCGGAATGGTTGATCCTGATAGTTGGCCAGGCTCAACTAGTCTATATAATACATAAATTTTAAGTAACTTCCACTTTAGTTTGCCAGGATTGTGAATCTATAAGGTGATCCCGCACACTAGTCGGATCTCTAAGATCCGTGATGCGAAGGATATCTTTCCTTTAGAAGCATAAACTGAAATAAGTGCCTTAACCTTCTCATTTCGATATATTTATGATGCTTATTGGTCTTGAGTTTTTGGAAATGTAATAAACTGAGGTTTTGGAGCATAAACTGAGTTTTCTTTTCCTTATTCCAATTTTGAGGTTGGTGCAGTTTTAGTATGATCTATCCCCTCATACCATTATGCCTTCCCGGGCCTGCACGTTTCCCCTTCTGCTTCTCATGCTCATGAAGGCTACTATGAAGATCTTCAAGTTTTTTCAAATCAGCATCCATCAGTGCATGACTTTGGTAAAAGATGTTTGTTTGTACTTTAAGATTTAACGTTGAACCACATACTCTGACAATAAGGCAAAATGGATAGAACTGCAAAGTGCTCTCTTGTTCGAGCAGCTAGACCACTAAGGGAACGAAGGTAGTGTGTTTATCTTAACGATTGGCCAAGGAACTAATGATGCCTACCTAGGTCATACCTATTTAAAATTGAAAAAGAATTTGGATCTTATAGTCCATATTTTTCAAAGAAATGATTCCTATAAGGTAATATGTCTATTTATTGTTTCCTAGCATTGGTCTTGTTCATATGTGTCATTATACTCTATGTTGAACTTATTATTACTTTTAGAACAAGCTTTGACATGGTAGATGCTGATCTTTTGTTATTTATGTAATGCTAGGCAACGATCATAGGAGAACTCGTGTAGCGAATGCGTATTTCTCCCTATTTATGGCTGTTGGTAGTGTCCTTGGATTTGCTACTGGATCCTACAGTAACTGGTTCAAGATTTTTCCCTTCACACTCACTTCCGCTTGCAATATTAGCTGTGCTAATTTGAAGGCAGCATTCATCATCGACATTATTTTTATTCTTGTAACTACCTACATAAGCTTATCAGCAGCACATGAGCAGCCCCTAACTTCCAGGTTCACTGCCCCTCATTTTGGTGAAATGTCTCAAGGTTCTTCCAACCATGAAGCTTTTCTATGGGAACTTTTTGGAACTTTTAGATATCTCTCAGGTACTATTTGGATTATCCTTGTTGTCACTGCGCTAACTTGGATCGGCTGGTTCCCGTTTCTTCTGTTTGACACTGATTGGATGGGCCGTGAAGTTTATGGCGGAAAACCGAATGAAGGGATGAATTATGGCATTGGAGTAAGAATGGGTTCGCTGGGCTTAATGTTGAACTCAGTTATCCTTGGGATTACATCAGTGCTTATGGAGAAGCTCTGCCGGAAATGGGGCGCTGGTTTTACATGGGGACTTTCAAATATTCTTATGTCTCTCTGCTTTGTGGCAATGCTTGCTATTACTGCTATCAAGCTGAACATGAATATTGATGGCCATCTTCCTCCAGATGGTGTTGTCATTGCTTCCCTAGTAGTATTTGCATTGCTTGGCATTCCATTAGCTGTAAGTTGCTGTATTCTTTTTGAAGCTGTCAGGATCTTCTTATCTGCTACAAGAATATACTGAATAAATTAAGGAATTTTTCTCAGAAAATCAGCCTAGGTCGTTTCACTTGCCCATGTATATGGAAATGCAACATTGGATAAGATTGTAAATTCACCTTGCTCAATTGAGGCAAAACCTATTTGTCTCTGCAGTTGATATCTCACCAAGAACAAAGTCTTGTACTGTCCAAATTCAGGAAATAACTTTGGTCATAGTTTAGAAAATTCAGTAGATGCATCAGCCGAAGCTTCTTATGCATGTAACTAGGAAGATTGTTAAGGGCTGTGAGTGTTAAGGTTAGGCATATGAGGATTTCCGTTCTCTTATGGCCCTCCTGACTCAATCTCTTACATGTTTTCTTCACCTTCCGCAGATAACATATAGTGTTCCATATGCGTTGGTTTCTACTCGTATTGAAGCTTTAGGCTTAGGCCAAGGTTAGTTGGGACATGCTTTTGATTTATAGATAGAGGTTTGGAGGTATAGCACTCTGAACAATTAAGTGATTCTTGCAGGGTTGTCCATGGGCATCCTAAATCTGGCAATTGTGATACCACAGGTATAACCTTCTCTTGTCTCTAACCATTTTGAATCTTTACAGACTCATTTATCTCTATCATCTTCTTCACTCTTGGATGGCTGTGGATTTTGTTTATGGTTGTGAGTTTGATACATTCTAACTTATGCCAGCATAATGCATTGTCATAATGCCATTTACTTTTATATTAAACATAGCATTAGCCTAAATCCTGAATGTTGTTGGTGGTTCCTTTTCCTTTTTCCTGAAAGTGCAGAAGAATTCTTTTGATGATGCTTCTTGAGTTCTTAGAGACTTATCTGCTTAGATTTGAATACAGATTATTGTCTCCCTTGGAGCTGGACCCTGGGATCAACTATTTGGTGGTGGCAACTCACCTGCCTTACTTATTGCAGCAATTTCTGCTTTTGCTAGTGGGCTTATAGCCATCTTGGCTATTCCTCGAACAAGGATTGGAAAATCCAAGACCCATCCTTGAGGTACTCGTCTTTTTACATTGAGACTGTAAAGTAATATGTTCAAGAACTTTAGTTATAGATTGGCATTCTGAGATTGAGACAAGTGAAATTTTGAAGTGTAAAGCACATCTTGGGACATCAGAGAGTTGTGATTGACACTGTAAAGTAATATATTCAAGAACTTTAGTTATAGATGGGCATTCTGAGACTCCTTGAAAAAGTAAAAAGAGACGAATGAAATTTTAAAGTCTCAAGCATCTTGAAACATCAGAGAGTTGCGGATTTGGATTTCTAACTTAAGATGCATGCTACATGTGAAAAAGCACTAAACAAATGTTATGGAGATTATCCAGTTCTGGGATCTGCCAAGGATGTTAGAAGTGGAATTCACAGAAAATGGGCAGTTGGAATATGTGAAGCTTCTGTCGTATCCTGGGTAGAACACACAGGATATGTTAGGCAAATGTAAAGGTCATAGAAGTGGCATTGCAGTGTAGTTCAGAGGTTACTTGGTAAAATAATTGCTGGAGTATGTTACCTTAATTAAGACCCACATCCCAACATATCTCCTGTTTCGATTCTAGGTAAATAGCATAATAGTTTGACCTCACCATAGTAGTTGATAGCATATAGCAGTAGAAAACAAGAAAAAGTATGTGCTACGTTTGCCTTAACTGTTCCCTTGTCCCTCGTCTTTTCTCTTTGTTGTTGATCATGGATGACACAGCTAAACTTAAAATGAAAAATGGAAACAATAAAGTTGGGCAGTGAACTTTCCGAAACCCAAACATATTATGAAGTATTTAAATACTGAGTCATTCTTTTGCCAAAACATAACTAAACTGATGCTTATTCCTACTAAAACATTCATTAAGATCTCATTAAGTTTTTCTTAGGTAAGTCTTCGTTCTTTCAGTTCCTAGGTGAATATTCTTCTTTCTGGTGAACAGTTGGATATTTCTTTGAATGATGTACCCTGAGTAATTTAAATTGGATATTTAGTTAATAAATATTTTCTATTTAATCTTAAACAGGTCTCAGCCTTTACAAGTGATAATTCTCATGTTGAGGGCAATTAATGACACCTGTTAATTAGCCTTACCAGCAGTTGAGGCATTGCTGCTAGACTTGCAGTCATTGACTAGTCTGAAGCTGATGTTAACTTCCAGGAGCTACTTTGAGGTACTTGATTGTATCCATTTTTTTCTCATATCAGCTTGAAGTGTTGTGTATTGAAATTTGGTGAACATGATATATTCACTTGGTATAATATGGGTCAGTCTCTTCAACTTGTTCATGGTGGTGCTCCTTTATCATTTGATCAATTATGCAACTAAAGGAAATCAATTTTAGTTTCTAATTGAATTGTATATCATTTTTGTAGTCGATTTAGGACAAATTCACCTTTCCTGGTCAACCTAAGACATGGATTTATTCATAATGGAAAGACGGTATTGACAAGATTTATGATGACTGATACAATATGCTTAATTGTTTAACCTAATGCCATGATTTCAATAAATTAAGGACCTCTAGATTGCAGATAAACATGACATCAGACTGGGGATTACTCTCTCTCTCTCTCTCTCTTGCCTAGACAAACACCTGTGCACGACAGCACACACAAAAAAGATTGTTCCTGAACAATTTTTCCTATTCCTGTATTCACCTCTTCTTGCCTTTATGCAAATCTTCCCTTAAGGTCATTTTCTAATCTTAAATAATTAGGTAATTTGCATTCATACTCTTTTAGGTTAGACCCGAATACAACCCTTGAGAAATTATAAGTTAGATTCTTAGAGGTGAAAGGCGTCTTACAAATGCCTCGCTCAGTGAGTCATTGACGGATTATGATGTCATCATAGAAAATACTACTGGACTTCCTGCGCGTCCCCTAATTCAATAGTGATGGGCTTATAGAGGTTCATTTGTATTTTGTAATTGGTTTTAACCCCTCTACGGTGGTTGATTGAATTTGTTGTAAGACAGCTCTCTAGTTGACTTCAATTTTCTTTCTTTTATTTTATTTTTTTTGGATTTTTATTTATATCTAGTTCAATAATTTAGTCAATTTTTAAAGACTTCATTAATTTCTGTCCCAACTAAGATTATCTTTTAGAAATTTAGTTAATATGCCGTCTGAACTACCTTTAGACAAGATTCCAATTCAATTTTAGAACACAATTGGTTGAACCCAAATGGTTGGTGCACTTTCTGATTTTGGGTTTAATTCATTTTCTTTCCCACTTTTTTCCATTCTATTTTTATGGAAATGACTTTCCAATTTGTAATATGATTTGTGATAATAGTTTAATAAATTGTCAAAATCAAACCAAATTGTAAATTTGTCGTATAAATTTTTTGATTAACTGATCGAGATCTCTGTCCTTATTTGATTCAAGTTCTTCAAATTTACGATACCAAATTATAGTTTTATTTTAAAACAACTCAAGATTCCAAAATTGATAAGGTTGTTTGATATGTTTTTCAGAATTTCCTTAGCAAAAAACTGGAATTTTGGGAACTTTGCCCTTTATGGTCAATACTAACGGGATTATTTCTCTTTGATTGTAAATTTGATATTGTAGAAAGTCCATTGAATCATCCTGTGTAACTTCCATGCGAGAAAGAAGATGATCGAAGTATTGGGGAAACTTTGATTGACTCAAGTAACTCTTTTGTTAAATATAATAAGTATATTAACGATATAAATTATACAATGACTAGAAATAATAATAACACCATACACTTTACACATAGCAGAAAATAGAGAAAATATCGCTAATAGTCCTTTATGTTTGGGTTCAGAATCACATGTGCAAGTTTACTTGTGGTTTCTTCGTGCTTTTTGAGGCACTTTTCGTATTGCTTAAATCCTAATGTTTAATTTGTAACCTTGTAATATTTGAATTATGTTCCATTTTAGTCCTATACAATATTTAATAAACATTTAAGACAAAATCGTCAAAACATGGTAAAGCTCTAAAAAAAGTATTGTAGAGAACCAATTAGGTTCACAAAATTTTATAAATTAAAAGCTATTTAAGATAAAATTATGATTTTTTCTTGGAGATTCTAAATATCATACATTTTTCACAATAGAAATATTGACCTAAAAGAACAGTATGGATAGAGTGAATATTATTAAAATTTGAAAGTTCGGCAGAAAGAATTTAAAAAATATAAGTATATAGATTTTTAGAAAAAAAAAAGTATGAAATCATTTCACGCTTAAAGATTTACAGTAAAAATCTGAGATAAAAATTAACTTGGTAAAATAGTAGCGAATACTCTGAAATTTCAAGCTTCGGTTTGATCAAGTTGATAGTCCACTTCTGAATATTTTTTACTAGTTTAATATGTTAATTTTTACATCAAATTACATAAATTTGTCGTTGTTCTTATTAATAAATTTTGAGAATTGATAAATTTTAATTTTTTTCAAATTCTTGCAAATAAATTAATTAATGCTGGAACTAACTTAATATATTCTAATTAAGGGAATATTTCTACTATTCAAAAGATGATTTTTTGACTTGAAATTTTTGTTCTAATAAATTTAAGATGTCTGAGGTCTTTCCCCCCAAAAAAAGAATTGTCGTTTTTTTTTTCTTTTCATGAGTTCTTAATTTTATAAAATTTTCATAACTTAGTTGCTCAACTAAAATATTTAATTTAATAGGTTCGTATTAACTGTTTAGAAGTTTGCCCTTATTATTATTATTTTTTAAAAATTGACTCGAAGGACTAAAATGGAACCTAATTTAAATATTAGGGACCACAAAAATACGAACTAAACTGTAGGGCTAAAATGATACAAAACTATTTAGGAACCATTCATGATATTTGACTATGAAAATGAAGTGGGGACAAACATGTAATTGCTATTGTGCCATTAATTTTTTTCTTGCATCTTTTACCTAAAGCGGACGTAAGGGTAATTTTCAATAGTATGGACTGCTCTGTATTTAGACATAATCTTAAAAGTGTGTCTAAGTAACATATTGAATTATTTCACAGTTGCTTGTGAGGACTCGTAATTGGATGATGTTAGCATACAATGATAAAGGATGGTGGTTGTGATGATTGATTATGATGATGATAAGAGCAACCCTGATGATTACACCAATATACCAGTCCAAACATTTTTGAATACACATCAGCAAAAATGAGAATCTTGTTAGAAAAAGCTTTTGATTTTATCACGTCTGTTATCAGGCAATATCTCCTGCAAAATCAGGAAGTTCCTATCCTGGTTAATTGGATGTAAAATAGAGCTTTAGGAGTTGATTACTCTTGTTACCTGAGAACTTATTGAAATCCTTATAATGCATTACAGAAAGCATTTCAGATGCAATGCCAGATATCTTATCCTTGTAAACGTTTTGATGAATATTCCCTCTGAGCAGTCAGTTTCTTTGTCGGGAATTGGGTACATCTCGCACATGTGTACTGCCAATATGCCAAGATCTTCTTAAAGTCCTTGAATCAATCTATTCTGCAAATACTGAGAACCCTTTATATAAGCCATGATTGAAACAGGCCACACAGGCAAAAGTTCTTTATAGACTAGATACCAAATTGATGAGTATGGACGGTTGTGACTTTCTATTGTGTGCTATAAGTTACCCAGAATCAGAAGCAATCTTTTTTGAAACATCATAAAGAGGTGATACATCACTCCGCAAAAATAAAATAAATTAAAATAAAAGCAAGGTTAGCTTGAGTTGATTCTAACATCATTCTCAAGCCTACTTTTAACTATTAAGATAAGCTGTGCAAGATACTGGCATTTATTCCTGAAGAAAAAAATATAATTTCTTTAGGAATTTTTCGTTTGCCCATTACTGATGTAACTATTATGCCATGGAATCTCATGCAATTTGCGCATTAGCTGGTGAATGAGTTATTTTTGGTTGGTGGCTACAATTCCATGAACTGCATCGCATGAAACCTTATCAACTACATGTCTCCATACTCTAAGTTGTCCTCTGAAAGCATGGCTAGATTTTTATGAAATGTCACCTTTTCAGCATTCTCATTCTTTTGCTTGCATCTTCACTTTGGAATAAATTCTGATGTTTATTGCATTATCAGTATCCATAAAGGCTGGTTTTCCTCTTCTGATGCCTGTTACATGCACAGGAAAATTTACAAGCTTTTATGATAGGACACATGGGTAGCTACAATGCGAACTTGAGGAAATTACTTTATAGGTTCTCTAGAAACAAATCTGACTTGTTACTGGTTATCCCCTATGCATTGCAAGATGACTTAAATTGTTGCATTTGCATGTTCCTATATGCATTCGGCATGGGCTCCTAAATAGATGCCTTTTAAGCATGTGGGAAATTAGATTTTTGTTTAGCATGTGTTATATTACTTGATTTTATATTTTGTGGAAGAAAGAGGATACTGTAGTACTAGAGGAGGTAATGATCAATTTCCTTGGAGCTAGGTAAGATTATTGGGAACAGCATGAATAATCTTAAATGACCCCTGTTTTGCCTAAATGACTATTACTGTTTAGGACAGACCTTTGGGATTATTCTTTTACAGTGTAAAATGATGTTTTCCATCCTGAAACATTGCACATTGTGATGCTTAAATTCTGCTAGCACTCTGTTGAAGAATATAATATGGGTGGACATCAGTTTTTGGTGGGAATTAACACTGTTGCATCTTTTTATTAGAATTTTGTCCATTGTCAACACCACAATCAGAGGTTATCATCCACTTGGTGAACCCCACTCAACATTTACTACGGTAAATTCCTAGTGTGCCTTGATTGATTCTTAATCTATGGATTTATACTCAATTTAACTATTCTAGAGACTGTAGGTGTAATATCCACAATAGAAACCGAGAAATGCAATCGTCGTTTGACACTACTGTTACCTCTATGCATTTTCTGCAGCACAAGGCAGGGGAAAGCGCTATCTCAACTGGCAACCTAATTGAGCTGGATCCATGCCTGACACTACGATGTGATTTTTCGTAATAATAATACTATCAATAAATCTTTTATTATTAAATTTTCCTTACAGATACCAAAAAACTAATATATTTTCTTTTGTAGCTTTCTTCTCAGACTGCAAAAATTCAACCAGAAAATTCAGCGCTCTCGATGCTTCAGACGATGATTATAAAAGGGTTCTGTTCTCTTGTGTTCTGTTCTAAAATTTTTTACAGGTACAGAGACAGCAGAGGCAGAGGGTGAAGGCCCCCACTTTGAGGCACTCTCATCTTTTGCTGTGAGAAAGGGATACAAATTAAATGGTTGCAAATTCAGCACGTAGTTGAGTTAAACCATATCTTTCAGATTGTTTCCTTTCTCCCATCTGCCGGTTCTTCATACAGCCAAATACTGTCACTCCCCATTAACCCACCCCATTGTGGTCCCTTTTTTCCATTTTATGTGTGCATCCATAACTTCTTCCAAGATAAAAACTTTCTTTTCATCACTCCCACCAGATTTTGCCCCTTTTAGCCCACTTTTTAAATCCCACCTGTTTTTATACGCAGCGCGTTTTGTTTTATTAGTTGGTTCTGTAATTCTTGGACGGATAAGGCGTGTGTCGCTCTACCTTCTCCAAGACGAAGATACTTCTGACGGGCAGTTGATGGATTTCAAGAACGTCGTCCGACATCAAGAACATTTCATTTCCATTGTAATTGTTGGCTTTATTTTTCTTTAGATTTGTAAATGATGATTTTTTATTTTTATTTTTTTGGCAAAAAACAGATAGATGGGGCCTCAAAGTGATTTTATGGATGAAGTTGTACCTCTGGAATTGGTTTTTGGCTGTTAAAAATCAGTTGCAGACAACATAACTCATGCTCGGACTGAGGTGCATCACATGGACTGTGTAGGGAATGTAACATGGCCTGGTTGCCTTAGGACATGCCAACATCTTCATGTCCACACTTTCCACTGTATTTGTATTTATATGGTTTTGTTCATAGATGGATAAACGGATAATTCTTATGAGTTGGGCACAACTACAATCATTCATATATATGCCGAATTTCACATGAATTTTTCATGTAAAAATTACTACAGAATTTCTGCAAGTCTTGAGACCTCCTAAGAACGAATGAGGTACAGGCAGGACAATATTCTGTGTCACTTCAAGACAACTAGGGGGAATTGAATTTGGATTGCTTGTCAATCCATTAACTCTCCCACTTAGCACTAAAGATAATCTCTTTATTCCTCTTTTTTTTTTTTTTGGAGAAAGAAGGGGGCACAGGTAAAACTAAAACCTACAAAAAGAAGAGGTTTAAAAGATTATCCTACATAAAACACTTGGATAAAGAAAATCCCACCAAGACAAAAATGCCCAAAAGAGGACATGATTAGAACCCAAACCAAGTTTCTTGGCCTGAAATTTGCCTCCTGCTGGGGCGGTTAAAAACAAATGCTAACTCCACCAATCAATTCACACACACACAAACCTTACCATTTCCTTACACAAAACATATAGATTTATGCTACTAATTAGATAAGATTATGAGAAATTTCTTGCAACCTCCACACTAAACCACACGTCCATCATTAGTTTAAGCAAAAAGGGCACCGAAAAATTAAAGCTGACAAATGTTCCAACACTAAGAAGATGCATGAAAATTTATCTTATTATATGTTTTGTGTGTGATGAGGGGGAAAGAAAAGGAGTTGAAACTGAAAAGATGAGATAGGCCCCCACCCCCCTACCCCCACCCCCCCTCCAAGACTGGACTGGTTGGCGCTTTTTATAGCATTCTTTCTGGTTGCTTAACATTTGACACGTGTCGGCTTAGTACCCAATCTTTGTATGTATATATAGACATAAATGTATCCCTTACTCCCATCCAGGGTTCAAAAACAAAACCATATCACCCCTCCTTCAAACAGAATTTCCTTTTCTTTTAACTTGTTTTTTAACTACTCTTTGTATTAACATTTTGTATCTGTCTTAACATCAAGAAAAGATAGGCTATAGCGCAGCTATGTGCAAAAAGCCTTCTTCTCCACCTTCCTCCTTCATTTCTACCAAGAAAAACCATCTCTTAAACCCCATCAAAACCATGGATGATCATCAAGAACTTCACCGCTGGCCTAATACTTCTGAGGTATAAACAAATCACACACATATATTCATAAAAGGGATCTTAATTCCAAGACTTTTTGCTTATTTATGTTTTGTTTCATTTTTCTTCATGTTCAATATCAGGCCCTTGAAGAAATCAAAGAGATAGGAAAGATATCAGGACCAACAGCCATCACGGGGCTGATACTATATTCAAGAGCCATGATTTCAATGCTTTTTCTTGGATACCTCGGTGAGCTTGAGCTTGCAGGCGGTTCTCTTTCCATAGGGGTTGCGAATATCACCGGCTACTCGGTGATCTCCGGCCTGGCCATGGGCATGGAGCCCATTTGCGGCCAGGCCTACGGCGCCAAGCAGATGAAGCTCCTCGGCCTCGCTCTGCAACGCACCGTCTTGCTGCTTCTCACCACCTGCATTCCCATCTCCTTCATGTGGCTTAACATGAAAAGAATCCTCTTATGGTGCAATCAAGATGAAGAAATCTCGTCAGTTGCTCAGACTTTCATCGTCTTCGCCATCCCCGACCTCTTCTTCCTTTCATTGCTTCATCCTCTGAGAATCTATCTCAGGACTCAGGGCATCACATTGCCATTGACCTACTGCTCATCTGTTTCAGTTCTGCTTCATGTCCCCTTGAACTTTCTCCTGGTCAAGTATTTCAACATGGGCATTGCTGGAGTGGCCTTAGCAATGGCTTTGACGAATCTCAATCTTGTTCTCTTGCTCTGCTCGTATATATACTTCTCCGGCGTGTACAAGGACTCGTGGGTGGCCCCGAGCCTGGACTGTCTCCGGGGCTGGTCGGCTCTTCTGTCCTTGGCGATTCCCACTTGCATTTCCGTCTGTCTCGAGTGGTGGTGGTATGAACTGATGATAATGCTTTGTGGGCTGTTATCGAACCCCAAAGCCACAATTGCGTCAATGGGAATTCTCATTCAGACAACTTCACTAGTCTATGTGTTCCCCTCTTCCCTCAGTCTTGGAGTCTCGACCAGAGTAAGCAACGAGCTGGGCGCCAGGCGGCCCGCCAAGGCCCGCATTTCGATGATCGTTTCTCTCCTCTGCGCTGTGGCGTTAGGCATCGCAGCCATGCTGTTCACCACGCTGATGAGGCACAGATGGGGCCGGTTTTTCACGGGAGACGCCGAGATTCTTGAGCTGACGACGGTAGCATTGCCGATAGCCGGGCTTTGCGAGCTCGGCAACTGCCCGCAGACCACCGGCTGCGGCGTTCTGAGAGGAAGCGCGAGGCCCACCATTGGAGCAAACATAAACCTAGGCTCATTTTACTTGGTCGGAATGCCGGTGGCGTTCTTCATGGGATTCGTGCTGAAACTGGGGTTTGCTGGGCTGTGGGTCGGATTGCTTGCAGCTCAGGGATCTTGCGCATTGCTAATGCTGTTCGTCCTGGGTAGAACAGATTGGATTCTACAAGTGGAGAGAGCCAAAGAACTCACAAAACCTCAATCATCTCCTTCTAATTCCTCTTCTGGTAATTCTTTGCTCCCAGTTTCAACAGCAGAGGCTAAGGAAGTTACCAAGAAAAGGGCTGACACTACTCATAATAATCTTGATCAGATTTTATGTCCTAATGATGAGTTTGTACTAAAGTCATCACCTCCTCTTGAAACAGACCCTCTCATTATAACTACACAAGTTCTTCATCAATAGGCTACTAGCTTTCATTTTTTCCTTTTTTTTTTTAAAAAAAAAAAAAATTTGGGCCCCTTTCAGATGATCATTCATGATGAGGGCTAGGGGCTGATGTGAAAATTCTTGAATTGGAGTTTTACTCTCATTACTTGTACCTTTTTCCCTTCTCCTCATTCTGTACCATTACAGTGTAGAGACTAGTTTTTTCTAACATATAGTGCTGTGCTGCTCTTTCTTTATTCCTCCTATTTAAGACATCATTATAATTACCTTTTCTTCAATCTGCGGGCTGTAATAATAAACTAGACACATATATATATATATATATATATATTTGATTCAACGAAACCTGATTTGTAAAAACAATTTTCATTTGTTTTCTCGATAGTGTGAGAGAAAGGTGATTAGAGAAAGAAAAAAAAAAGGGTTAAGGTGTCGGTTGTTTTAAAGGGCTGGCGGGTGAAGAGTGATGAAGAGGATCCGCCTGCCCTTTTCTTTCTTGTGTGCAGCTTTCCAATTAGGTCACAACATTCTCTACCCAAAATGGAAATTTAGCATATTCTTACTCTACCATATACATATATGTAATGTGTATAAAGTGCAAAAATAGCATTTTTTTATTTTTTTGTCCCATATCTTAGGATTAGAAGTATACTTTTCGTCCCATTAGTTATTCTCAGTTTTGGTTCTTTTGTTAGACTCCGTTAGTATTTTGGCACAAAATGTCATGTGTTGAGGTTGTTAACTCTTTGGTTGTCCTATGGGACCATAATGAGAATTATGTATAATTTTTTTTTATTCAGAGAATTATGTATAATTAATGGGTCAAAAAGTGCACTTACCCTAAGATACGGGAAGAAAAAATAGAATTCTCCTAGTATAAAGTATTTTTTCAGTACAAATGACATGTAACTTAGACGTGCAAATGTGTATATATTAAATGAGAAACGAAACATAACATCATTTACAATAAAGAATCCGAATTACGGGAGGAAATTAGAGTATATAATTAATTTATACCAATCACTAACTTTATTTCACTCCCAAAAAACTTAATCAATTATAGGTTTTATCGAAATCAAGTAACCCTGAAAACAAATTAATTCATATAATTTAGAAAGAGCGACTAATCACAAAACAAATACCCCAGAACTTCTATTTCTTTCTTCTTCTTCTTTTTTAAATTTTACAGTCTATAAATTTTTGTTTAATTTTTTTTAAAAAAAATTGTATTAATTCTTTGATCTTTTCCAAGAGGAGGGTTGAAAGTTGATGCTTTCCAGTACTGCAATTAAAGGTCATAACTTTGTGGTTTTCTATTCTTTCTTTTCCAAGAGGGATTTCATGCTTTCCACTGCAACCTTACTTCAAAAGCCACTGCCCATCTTCATCATTTTAGATACTCTTTTTCTTAATATGTTCACAAACTTTTGAACTCCAATTCCAATCCATTAATGGAGAATTCTATGCACTTTTTTTTCATGAGCATATTTCTCAATTTGGGAAAAAGTTGAATGACCAAAATATACTTTGGGTTTTATTCTTTCATGAATTTATATGTCATTTCAAGAATTGATGATGAGTGTCACTTTGCTCTTTTATTAATTTATTTAATTTCTGACAGTACTAGTCATTAATAATTGCTTGATTCTTACAATTAGAATATTTAATGCTTCTCTTACTTTCCAATAATTTAATGGTCACCAATTTTCAGTGTTATTAGTTAATTGGTTTTAATTTCATTTTTAATTCTATAAGTATATCTCTTAATTTGGCATTTCACTACCAAAAAAAAATAAAATAATTTTGGTGACAAAATATCAAATGACAATTTTAAAGTTTGTCACTAATTAAAATATATATTAAGTGACAATATTTTTTATCTTATCACTATATAATTATTAGTGACAAAAATTATCATAAAGTTATCACTAAATACAATTAGTGACACATCTATAGTGTGACAACTTAATTAGTGATAACACAATATATTGACAATATTTATTTGTTGTTACATACATGAGTCACTAAATGTATTTAGTGACAACTTTGTGCACATTTTTTTATCACCAATCTTGCTAATAATATTTTTTACAAAATAATAGTAATTATTATAATCATAAAATTCATTATTGTGATAAAAATAAACATTCTTGTCACTATATATATATATAAATATAATTAGTGACAATATTAAAATTATCACTTGATTTTTTTTATCGTTAATATTCTATTTTCTTGTAGTGTTTTAGTCGGCCTGTAAAATAATTCTTTGGATTTAGGACAAAATTGGTCGGAAAGTAATATCGTAATTCCTAACAATTTTGTCCTAAAATCGACAAAATTAGAAAAAGTTGGAGAACCATTATAAAATCCTGACAAATTACAGGACTAAAATGTCAAATAGTTATTAATTCTATTGAACTTTTCCAAGAGTACAATTGTATTTTTTTCATAATTTTCCGAATATAATATACATCATAATTGTGAGTTTGTATACCAATAATTAATCTGGATAAAATTAAGTTTTAATAAAATTGTTATATATCCAAAATTAATTATCAAAAGCTTGTGAAAACCCAACCCTAAAATTAATTTTCTTCAACATGCATCTTTAAAGGAAGAACCGAATTCTATCTCGGGACTAAGAATGTGGAACATTTTCCCATAATGGGTAAGATATTTATTTAATTTATTCTTTCTTGTAGAAGCTAAATTGCCATATCAATAGAAATTAAATTAAACTGTATAAAAGATCACACATATATATAAAACTATCCTCCCTCCACCCCATTTTGCTTAACACTTCCATTTTGAATTTCCTTAATGAAGTGATTAACTAAATTATTTTATTAAAATGAATTCATAATAATTAATTTACTATACATAACCAAGGATAATAATTAATTAATCCATTAAAGACAATGAATATGTAATGGCAACAAATGTTAGACAATATATCGACTATAAAGGGTGATTAATATGTTCATGGAACTTAAACTCAAGGTCATATATTTGTAGAATTTTGGAGTATTATGCAATTAATTCCTTTCTGGACATGCTAAATAAGCTCCATTTTCATTATAAGAAAAATAATATTAGCAAGCTCCATTTTCATTATAAGAAAAATAATCTTAGCGATAATATCAAAATCATATCATTATTGATAAGTTTTCATTGGCAATATATTTATTTTGCCATAACATAATTTTTGAAATTTAATTGTATCTAAATCATCATTTTTTATAATCAATGATATATGTAATATTTAATAACAATTCAACTTTAGTAATATATATTTCTTATCAGTATACATATATATATATATATATGTGTCACTTATAATTATCTATAATAAACATTATATATACAATTTTCTATTACGCCCACCTACCAATAGTGACCACTTTTGTAAAATTCTTGCCATTAATATTATTATTGTGATATAATAAAAAAGTTATTGTCGCTCAGACATATATATATATATACGTGACATAATAATTTTTATATTGTCACTTGAAATTATTGTAGATAATATTATCTTTATTTTGTAGTATTTCTGAATGCATTTCCGTCCCCCCACCTCCCACAAAAAAAATAAAAAAATCAAAGAATCTTTCCGTAAGTATAATTGACATATACATATATATATGTGGCATATATTTCGAGGGCAACATATCAAATATATACTCCAAAAAAGTAAAAAACTTTTTCCACATTCATCTAGATATGCTAAGCCAAAATAAAGCAACATTAAAAAAAATTTGATTTTTTCAAATAAATAACACCGCTTAAAAATCATGATAAATCAATACTTTAATCACATTCAAATAATATCAATACGAAAACTAATTAAATTTTACCATGATCAATCAATATTTATCATAATTTTTAGTTACGATCAAAACATTTGTTATGATTTTAACTATTTCTAATATTTTGACCTCATTCATGACTTGCAGAAACAATTGTTAACAGTAGTTGCGGAACTGTGATTAATTTATATTCACCATGACCATAATAATTAATTATAGTGAAAGATTATATTTCTTTTTGCGCAATAATAAGGCCAAGATCGACCGATAATATGGGAACAGAGGGAGCATTAATACAGAATAGAAACATCTAAATTCTAATGTGTATTCTACGACACTTCAAAATTTGCAACTTGCAAGTACTACTTTAGCCTAACAAATATATATATATATACATCTCTCTGTCTCTACATATATATACCATACACATGAGATCACCCCATATGTGTGTGTATTTGTACCCTAGCTAGAGAGAAAAACAAGAACCCTTAACATAAGAACACCTCTTTTGTGTGTGTGGGAGAGGTGCATGTATCTCTGTATGTACGTATATGCGTCCAAATTCCAAACAGAGCATGCATGCAATGATAACTGATAATTTGGTAGTGGACTTCAACAATTATCATCCATCTCCCTCTGCTATACTATACAAACAGAGAGAGAGAGAAAGAGATGATAGAGAGAGAGAGAAGAGAAGAAGAACAAGAAGAAGAAGGAGAGAGAGAGAGAGAGAGAGAGAGAGAGAGAGAGAGAGAGAGAGAGAGAGAGAGAGAGAGAGAGAGAGAGGTGGGGGCCTGGTTGGAACTGAAGAAACAAAATCCAGCTATTATTACTAGTGTCTGCTTCTCACAAGACAAACAATTTGAGCAGTGGCTCTGCAGTAGTCTGTGCATGTACACCAGTTTCCAGCAACCCCAACTCTCTCTATTTCATCACCATACAAAGAACAAAGGACCTAAAAAGACTTGCATGTTTTATTTATTTATTTTTGGGTTTTGGAGGAGTAGTAGTACTAAATGTACATGCCATTTTAGGTTAAACATTGGGAAATATATGAACTCATCATTGGGTCCCATTTTAATGTAAGACTTAATCTTCAGTGCATTTCGAATGCTAACATGTAAAATATTTCTTTCATTTTGTTTGATTTCTACTGTGGGCTCAAATGCATTTTGATCCAATAATATAGGTTATTTGATGATAGGTTTCATCTTTCTGACCAGAAAATTATGTTTGTGCATCTCACGTGACCTTTTAATATTTTAGGGTTATTGTTCCATTGACTCATTTTGGCCCACATTTTTGTTAGTTGACTTTTCAAGATAATATTTTTGTCCAACATTTTCTTAATTTTTGTAATTTCAGTCTTTTTCTCTAATGGAGTTCACCTCCTGCCGGTGGAAGTGAACTTTAGGGAAAAGGGATTATTTTAAGTAAAATTAAGAAAATGTGGGACCAAAATGCAATCCTAAAAAAATAAAGGAATGAAAACACTAAATGACCTAAATTACGAGGAAAATTACACTTTTAGTCCCATGGGATAAGAGTTCGACACATCTAGTCTCTGCTATACGAAATTTTCAAAATGGGTTAATTGCAATTTTCTTCCTGTAACTATAGGCTCCTGGCATTTTAGTCCTTTAAATATCTAGAGTAGCAAAATGGTCCTCTCTTTTCAATTTTTACTAATTTGGTCCTTCGATTGTCGGGTTTTTACAAAGTTGCCGAAAGAGTGGCACATGTCTCTCACATGATGGATTAAAATTGGGTTTTTTATTTCTGCAATTGGTTGATATTCTATAACGTGGCAGCTGAAATATATTTATAAAAAAAATAGTTTCTGACATGACTAAAATAGCCACGTCATGTTGCTTAGTTGAAAGTTGAGGGACTTGCCGACGTGGCTATTTTAGCCACATTGATAAAAAAAAAAAAAAATCTAAATTTACTTGCTCCAATCACGTTGGAAAATATTAACCAATAGCAGAAAAAATTCAATTTTAATCTGTCACGCAAGAGGCATATACCACTCTTTCGGCGAAATTGTAAAAACCCGACAATCGGAGGACCAAGTTCGCAAAAATTTAAAAGATAGAGGACAATTTTGCTACCCTAAATACTTAAAGGACTGAACTACGTACCGAGAGTTTATAGCTACATGATGAATATTGCAATTAACCCATTTCAAAATGGTCCAAAAATTGAAAAAAACTCGACACATTTAGTCCTTATTGGCCCCAAATTGAGAAAACTAGATACATTTAGTCCTCTGTTTTACAGGATTTATGGGACTAAATATGTCGAGTTTTAGGACCATTTTGAAAATCTTATAAAGTAGAAAATTAAAAATATTAAACCCTCTATTCTATGAGACTAAAAGTATAATATTATCTAAATTATGAGACCAAAATGCATTTAATCCTTCTACTATGAGCATGATAACCTGTGCCCACCAATATCATGTTAGACACGCGCTGGCTCGTCTACACCAAGTTCAAAAATTTTAATTCTAACTTAATTTAATTGTATGTAAATAAAACATATATATATATATAGTGTAAATAATTTACATTTCTCCTATAATACATAGATATATAGATAAATAGAACAGTATGAAATACGCTCGATTGCTTATCCACATATATATAGATATATAATTTGTGTGAAAGGCAATGGATATTCTGGAGCCCGACAATTTCTTTTTCTTATTTTATTATATATATATATATATTATGATATATATATATAGGTATGTACGTAGTACAAAGTTTGGTCATATGATAATTGTATAGACTTGATGAACATTATGCTTCGAAACCCACCTCTCATCTCACCTTCCTTATCTGCTTTCCGCATTTTCAGATCTCTCCTTTTCCATCTCTCTCTCTCAATCTCTCTCTCTCTCTCTCTATATATATATATATGTAATATATATTATAATTTTTATTGTATCTTTTATTTTATTTTATACAAATACATCGTCACGTGTATAAAAATTATATCATCAATTTATATATTAAAAAATATTTATATATATGTGAATAGAATAAATTAAAATACAACAAAAATTACAATAGAAAATTCAATCGTTAAGTGCACCATCAAGTTGTTGGCATCATGCACATACACAACCATTCATTTCTTGCCAATTGATTAATTATTGTCCCGACCGTATATACATATATAGTTTAATTTTTTCTTCCTTGTTGCGTAAAGAAATAGAGAAAATATATAATTAATTCCACCAAAAATCTGTATTTTTATATTTAGAATATATATATAGCAACACTATTATCAAACAAATTAATTAACAGCTATAAGTGAGGCCGGCCGGGAATTTTTATCTAAACCATTTTAGGAACATTTTTCCCGTTTCTACATATTTTAATTATAAGATGATTTTGAATTAAGATACTATATTTTATCATAAACATAAATTTTAATTTGATAAAGTGTCGGATCATAATATTACATTTTATAAAATGACAGTAAGTAATGACGACTTTGGTTTAATATATGGCAAAACTTAAATGAATTTTTTAAAATTTTAAAAATAATTAGGGAATTTGTTAAAATTTTAAAAATAACAATTAAGATGTAATATGTTATTTTTGTTGGAGTTTACCCTTTTAACCGGTGGAGGTCATGAACTGATTTTGAAAAAACGGATTGGAATTACAAAGACTAAAAATATGCGGGACAAAAATACTACTCTAAAAAGTTAAACTACGAAAATGTGAAATGACCTAAGTTACGTCAAAAAGAAAAAGTTATATCCAAAATAGTATATAGTTTTAACAAGTCAACGTAAATTTAAATTATTTTTTTGTGGGTGGGGGGTTAACTATTTCTTTGCAGATGACTCATTAATTCCATCATGATTAGTATTAATTAAAGAGCCAAAATAATTAAGGTACCATTAATTGGATCGATTATGAATTGATGAAGAATCAATTTTAGTATCACAAATGTCAAATCAGATAAGGGTTTTGTGTACTTTCATGATTACCCTAAGATTTAAAGACGCAAATAAACATGATTATGGTTGTTGATCATGTAGGAAAATTTGACAATTATACATATAGTGATCATTTAAACAACTAGTAGTAACTCATCATAATTTCGACATCTACTACAAATGTCAAAATTCATGAATACACGTCTTGATTCATTCATCCATTAATTATTTATTTAAGTAATTAAAAATTAACGCGCATTCCATTTCGATTAAATTAACGTGTTCTTGTCTTAAAGTAATCATTAATTTTGATCTGAATTAGGAATGGTAATAGGTTCGAGTCATTTTGGTGAGATTTGCACGAACAATCTGCTAAGGTACTCTTTAGACTTGGGAATATTGTCCCACATCCCCATCTTGAATCGAAAATACAGAGAGCTGAATCTGCTAGAGTTATTATTTATAAGTTTATAAATATACACATTTTAATTTTTAAAACTTATAAATTTAAAAAACAATGGATACTATACATTTAAAGCATAATAAGGTTTTTATTTATTTTATTTATTATTTTAATTCAATAAAGGTGACAATTTTGAAATGACTTCGGATTTGACTATATATAACCATATAAAGTCCAATTAAAACCATGTAAGAGACATATATTTATAATATACACACACTTAGAATCCACTATTTGTAATAATTATTTTTTTTAAAAAAAATATCAAAAGTACATTATCTCATCAACTTAATTAGTTCCACCATTAAGAAGATAATAGTAGATTAACATATATATACATAAAACAAATGGTATTAATTAGACATTATTAGAAAAGCTTCAACTTTATTAGGATTATGAGAATCTTCTTAGTGGTGGGATATTTCCACTTCCCAGCACTTCTGGGAATGGAATAATTTTTTCAAATTATTTTATGCCACGTGTCATGTGATTAGTACTAATGTTTGATTAGTACTAATGTCGGTCGACTAATCGCCACGTGGCTCTCATTCCTTAACCCTTCTTGCTTATTTCGGCAACCCTATCAGCTAACATGATTCTCATGTTGTGAACAAATCGCGACACGTTTTATGAGTTTAAGTGTGATTAGACGTTTTTGTCATTTATATAAATTTGCCAAAGTATATAGTTTTATTATTAATTACTAAAAAAATATATCGAAATTCGTTATAGAGCTTTCTATAACAAATATTAAGGAAAAAATAATATCACATTTAAATTTTATTCTCTGATTACAAAAATAGGAAAGCAAGAGCGATACGTCCCAACAGTCCCGTTAGAGAGAATTGTGTCCGCATCTGAACACCATCCTCAATCTCTAAATATTTTGATATACTAAGTAAATGGAATTACTATATTATGCACTATAGATGTAAGAAAAAGGTATTACAAGAAAAAACAAAATATATAATTAACTAATATATATATACATATATATATTTGAAAAAAAAAAAAAAAGAGCCGCCCCACACCATAGGTGTATGAAAGTGGTAGGGTTAGGCATACATTAAATTAAAAATTCAATAAAAATAAATTATAATTAAAAGTGAAACATATATAGAGTTGATAGAGATGTATATATATACAAATACACAACTTTTAACAACTCTTAAAATATTACCTAAACTGTTTAGTATTAATATTTAACTAATAAAGCGCTTTTCAGCAAAAGACGTGCCCGAAAACAATATTTTTCATCGAATATTAAAATTTAATAATAACCATTAAAATATTAATAGTCGCATTCGGCCCAAAATCGCAATGAGCATTTATGCTCATTTCCATGTTAATTAACGTCTTTTCATTAGTCTCCATCTCTTCGTGAGAAGGACAGCTAAAGTGGCTTATCCTTCTCTTCTCCAACCCTTTATTATAATAAAAACTATAATATAATTATTTAAATAAAAAATATTATTTATATATATATATATGGAGAAAAGCAGACGGCACTCACTACGTGAGGCTTGTGGCCACTACTACAACACATGTTGAAAAAGGAAAAAAAAAAAAAAAAACTTTATTCCACCCATTACCGAAAGTAACATTTTTAGTTTATCATCATTATAAAAACGTTAAAATGTTGAAACAACATAGGTTGATCAATCTTAAAGATTTTTGTTGTCGAAATTCTAACTCAAACTCGATTCGTGTTTACTATGTGAAACGAGTATGTACCATGTTCGTGTACATTCTTGATTTTTTCTAAGTTTATTTAAGGTATGTTTAATTTTATGAGAAAATTCATTGTTGTGATGATCAAACGTACACGAGACAAGGCACTCTCATAAGTCCAAGTACGCTATATATATTTTGTGGGATTCATGCAACCTAATTCTTTTGCCATGGATCAATCTTTCCACGGGACAATTATATCGATGTCCTGCACGATTGTAGCTAGGTTCTTGCAGCATGATTTGCAAAGTTAGGGCCATCGGATGAGGATCGGACGGTCTAGGGACGAGTCGTGGTCATGTCATTCTTGATAATGGCACTATAGTAGTGGCATATTGTAGAGTTTGTGAAGAATGGATTTCATAGCTAGCATGCGTGAAGACCTAGTACTCAATCGTACTATATATTGGTCGTAGTAATAATAGTAATAGCGTCTATATATATATATATATATATATATATATATATATATCTCATGCAAAAACGATATGAGAGAGGTGTAGTGATTGGGTGAAGCAGTCGTAGAAGAGTCCGTTCATCTAAGACCATTGGATAAAGGAAGAACGGCTGATGAAACGAGTCAGTCTTGGAGATGAAATTATCTGATGAGATTGATTCAGAATCACGTCGTTCTTCCTTCCATTCAAAGATGCCAATCGTGTGGCGTTGAAGGCAGAGCCGTGTGGTTTTCCAATGGCAAAAAGGGTTGGTCCAAAGAATGGCTAGAAATAGGGTCCCCCATTGCTATAGTTTCTATCGCAGAGCCACAAAGGTGGACCATTTTGGACTGGCAAATGCACTAAGGAACAAAAATAATCTATTGCTTTTTAGGGGGGGTGGGGGGTAGGGGGGGAGGATGTTTGCTTTGAGGGATGTAAGAAGTTTGACAAAAATTTGGGCAAGTTCTTGTCTGTATTCAAAGAGGGTTTTTGTGTTTTCTTGACATGCAATAGAGCAGAACCCCAATTGGTAATGTCTGAAGAACCCTTTTTCTCTTTTGTTTGGCCCACATTTTCTTGTCTGATCATCCACAACTTATACTGATTATATCCATGATGATCACAATAAGGGTGTGTGAGAAAGCAAGAACGTATGTCGTCTGTACTAAATTAAAAAGCTACTTCAAAACGTTAATCCCTTCTAAAGAGAAAAAGACACTTTTAACGAGTGCAAGAACGTCGGTGGACAATGCGTGGAAGGATTAACTTTAGACAACCCTTTGACCTGATTATGCTTTAACTTCACGTACTTAGCTTTGAAGCAAAAGGGAAACAATCCAAAGGCACCACGCAGAGGGGTTTGACAAAATTAATGCCTTTTTCGTGCAAGTGTTTGACACAGTCCCACGTTGTTGGGTGGTTTGACTAACAACATCAAACATTTGCCTCATTCCTCCTTGTGTCTATTTTATTAGGAAAACAAACCAATTGGAGAGGGAAATGGAGGATTAGAAAGTGGCCAAAAAAGGAGTCTATGAGAGATATTAAAGGAAAAGGGACTATCCAAGAAACCTTTCTTTTCTAAAATACAAAAAAATTTGGCTGGCATCGGTTTCGATCTTACGTAATTCATTAGTTAGGATAGGTTCCGAGAATTATAGACCACAACCACGAATCAGAATAGGTCCGAAGGGTCAAAACAGACCTCCAAGATCCCCTATAATACTCCAATCATAATCACCGATCGGATTGCTAATCAGCACAAATTTCAAGAATCATCAATCGATCAAACAAAGACTTACAAATTACGAATCAAATACAATTATAACATATTTAGAGAACATCCAACCCACAATCATTATCGTAATTCATTTCTTACCAATTAAATCATGAGCCACAAACATCATAAAAAGTAGCAATTTTCCAAGATAATGTAGTTTCATTAAACCACACCTAAGTGTTCTAGTGGGGTTAGCGCAACAAAGTCGGCATCATTTTCCTTTTTTCTTTTTAGTAGATAAAAGAGAATGAAGAATATTGTTGATGAGTTGACGACCACTAGAAGCACAAGTCAAACGACAGATCAGTCATAGGATCAAAGGACAACTATGGACATGATGAAGATGTTGTTTGACAATTCCATTAGATATTTAAATTTGTAAGTAGATGTTACGTGTGCAAATGTTGTGCTAGTAGATGTTATCATATTTAGCACGTTAATCGTGTCTTGAAAGCAACCAGCAGGAAAAGAAGCCGCATTCTCACTTAGTCGGCACCACCTGCAAATGTGAACTAAATCACTTTAATAACCTAAAGCATAAAGGGGAATATTAGTCACATCCATATATAAACATTCTTTCCTAGCAAATTCTGATTAATATAACTTAAAGATCTTCTGTTACACTTTGATGTCAACTAATTTAAATTTAAAAATAGAAGGATGTGTCAATGATGTGACATCATTGACGGTATAATGGGATAAAAGATCTTTTATCCGATTAAACTCCCTTAGAGACTAGAGAGTTATTTATTAAAAGGAAAGAAAATAACGGCTATGTAAAACGGCCCAAAAATGCTTCTCTTACAAGGAAAAGTTCTAACACAAACTTTGTTTTGATCAGACTTGAACAAATTGTATGAGGGTGTAATACACTTGTCGTGTTACCAAGTTACTAATGTACAATCTAAATAAAGTGATCAATCACATTACAAGTATATCACACTTATTGTGCAATTGATTCAATTCGACCATATTTGATTTGGAGAAGATTTTTTCATATTACATGTTTGTCCAAAAACACCACCCTATATAAACTAGATGAGAAACCCTTTAACTTTTAGAATCTTGGTTCACATAGATGCCACCTTTAGGATAAAACGAAATCCTACTCTAATACCACATGACAACAGAAAATCATCTCATAAAATTACAAACTGATAAAAGGGCTCTTCTCTTACCAATTTGGGAGGGTACAGGATGATCACGTTCACCACTCAGACAAAGATCCACCGTGAAAATTAGCTAACTAGCAACTGAACGTAGAATCAAAACTATCGGGTATTTGTATAAGAATTTTTATCGATTCCAAGAAACTGACCAGAACCAACACATGCAAGATCAGAACTCAAAAACGCTGGGCAAATTGATTCTTGAAATTGTTGTATTTGCTGTCATAACAGATAAAAATTTACAGGAAACTTGGGCTAGCAAATCGCACACGTTGTAAAGCTCTAGCTGATTTCAGTTACGAATATAGGCTCGATGGATTGACATGAATATGATCCAGACATGCTATACCTTGAAGTGATCACTCTATTCGGTTTCTGGAGTTGGATCAGCTGATTAATCATCAGGAAATATAGAACTTCCTTTCACGGGAACAAATTTTCTTTTGCTCCCACCAAAGACGTCTCTTTGGTGGGAGCATATACTACATAAAGAATTATTGATTACAGAAGATGCTGTGGACAAAATCAACTATGACGACTGAAAACAGGAAACCGGGCGACCACCAAATACCAACTCCGTTGCAACCATGGGTGGAAGAAAACCCATCGTGATCGAACCAGCTGCCCGGGCCTGGCTGCATCACAGCCCCCTAAGTCTAAAGGGAGTCCAAGAATCAGCCCAAAATGTTAATTTTGGCAGCTGAATGTGCAATGTGAGATGACTCCAGTGTAGGAAAACCTCCAAGTTTGCAAATGTATAAAATGATACGGCTTTCCTATTTCTTTCTCTGCTGTCATGTAAATGTCGCCCCACGAACTGAAGAATTTGGATCTGACGCATGCATAGATGAAGCGACGTGTGGGTGCTGCATATGTTCTTCAGGTGGGGCAAGGCCAAGAAGCACTAGTGTTGACCTGTCACAGTTGCAAACTTATCAGAAGAGCAGTTCAGAAGTTATCACCATATGCTGGCAAGAAAGAGAAAAAAAAAAAAAGCAAAACCATTTATTCGCAACAGATATTTTCATGCGCAGTTAAAAATCATGCTCCACATGGATTTATGTTTTACATGTTTGGTAAAAAATGGCATCACTCGAGAATTGGTTATTGCCTTTTCAAGGAGAGCAACTTCGAACTATTTTCAAAGTGAAGTTACTTCATTCATTATGAATTCTGAAATAGGCAAGGAAACTTCCATCATCCTCCTAGTCCTAGCCCATTCACAATTTTGTGTTTACTGAGATAGCCATTTGGACAATATTGATCCCCAACTGATCGCTCATCGCTCTAGTCGTATATTGGGAACCATGACTAAAGCTGCCACAAGATCAACCACTAGTAAATATATAAGGCAGAAACAAGAGGGGCAAAAAATTGGACCAAAAATCTTCCCAAAGCCAAGAGTCAGAGACTTCGCATCAACACTTTCCTGTAAAATTCCGGCACTTAACAGAAGGAGAAGAAAAAATGAAAAAGGAAAAAGGACCACTATTCAACACAATCAAACACAGAAGCAGAAAATAATTAACAAACAGCACATATCTGAAGGTCCACTGCTTTCCTCTAAAACCCAGAAATCAGTGTCAAAACAAATCCACCGAAGAGATCCAATCCACTAAACCACCAAACATACATCTGCCAAAAGCAGGTCCACAGAAAGCTTCTGTTTCCTTTTGCAAGCAGGATTATCAGGATGGAGCAGTAGCTCTTATTTCTGGTATTAGGTTGAGTGTGCTAGAGTGAGGGCTGAAGCAGGGGCAGATCATCTTTTCCTTGTCTTCCCCTTTTGGTTCAGAACTGCTCTGCTCTCCAACTCAGATTTTTGTAAAAAGAAAAAATCCATCGCTCTTTTATTTTGCTGTTAGCTTTCACTCTATTTAACAGCATAAACGATTACCATTTTTACTCTATTTAATAGGTCGAGCACATTGACCTTGATTTGGACAATACAAGGGGGTTTCATCAAATCTAGGATAATTAAGAACTCAGAAAACTTCTAAGACGAACATATAATTTACTTTATTGTTTCAAATATCCATAAAATACAAGAGAGAAGCAGTAGAAACTAGAAAGAGCATTTTGGCAGACAAAAGTTCCCAACATATTTTATCTGGTAGCCTACAACTGAAAATAAGTTAGGCTGTAACTGATGAATCAATTCCACTTAATTTTATTGCAGATGACAGAATTTCACGACTTAATGAATGTGCAGACTAACAGCCGATTCGGAAACTTTTTTCCTGACCATTCATCTGATTGTTCTCAACAATCAGATCAGAATTACACATCATTAAAAGTCTTCCAGTTGCTTCAAATCAGTTTTAATATCTCCTCATATTACTTCTTTGCTCTTGTTCACATACTACTTTCATGAGATTTACAACACCCTATTTATCATTTTATTCTCCACTTGACAGGAAAAATAAAGAAATAAATTAATTAATAGCTTTATGCAGGTAAATGAACAAGAAGCTCAGAGAGGCGAGGAAGACATCAAATTGCTCCAGATCAGAACTGAAGGCCACCCAACTACAAGTTGACATACCTAGGTAAAGAAGTTTTAACACTAGACTGATTCACAAAGGCAGTAAGAGGACCACGAAGATTTGGATATTTGTTCAGAGCACTTTCAAGCTGAGGTGGCGGCAACTGCAAGCAAGAAATGTAGAGAGTTGAAAAGAAAGCTCAAATGGATAAGGAAGCTACATGTAAGAACATATTAACCAGAAAATACCTGTAACAATACACGGAAGGAATGTGGCTGTGTTTGGGAGATGCATTTCAAGAAGCCAACCCAGAGTTTTGGCATTCTCCATATCTGTGGCCCATTATTAACATGAAAATGAGTTGTCAGTTTACATAATCCTAACCACCAAGATGGTAAATCATCATAGAACAGCTGCAAATTTAATAGAAAATCAAACTTCCAAGGTCTACTTTACATACCTGCCTGTTCACAAGTTTGGACAGAATTTCCATGACAAAATCAACCTGGAATGAATTAGAACTGTAAATACCAACAAATCACTTGGTTCTTAGCTTAGTATTAAACGATTTATAACAAACTGCTATTAATAACTGATGCCGCCATGACATGCTCAGGATATGATTGGCAAAGTTAAAGCCAGTCAGAAATTTAAAATAACATTGTCAAAAGCAACTATAAACTTAAAAAAGACATGGCTACTTATAACATTTTCAAAATTCTAAAGGAACTTAACACACACTTTGGTTATCATTACACAGACCCCAGAGTCTCAGAGAACCAGGAATGTACGTATTAAAACAGAAGCTCGCAAATCTGTCAACAAGTGGAACAAGATCAATCAAGAGATTTTTCGGTTTGATGGATAGGATTATGAAGTACATAATAAAATGTGAGGTTAAATCTCTGTGATGATTCTTTGGTTTGAGTAATATAATGTTGAAGGATTAGCTGTAGGATAGATTGTGGTATGGAATACAAATCTATAATTGTACTCTTAATAACTCATCCCTTTTTATCTATTTTTCCTTTCTTTTGCCAATATGTAAGTAGTTGAATATCCTCTTCTTCAAGCCCAACAGGCACCAACTGTTCTTCTTTCTTCTTACTTTCCTCTCTTGTTCTTTTGCCTTCTTTGGCAGCTACAGCCATGACCACACTTCTTCCAAGACCCGCCACCTAGATCTCCCCCCCCCCCTTCTTCTTCCCATTTTGTCTTTCCCTTTTTTTCCCTGTTCTTTCATACCACCAGTAATCTATAGTGCACTGCTTAGATGCACAAACACGCAAGCCCAGCATATCACCACCACCAAACTGCACTGCCTGTTCTTCAACTAAATATACAATCCTTACAACCACACATAATCACGACTACACACCCGCATCACATGCACACAGTTTTTGAGAGAGAGAGAGAGTTGGGGATCAGTGCCAAGAGTGTTACTGGATTATAAATTGACAAGAAGTTTAAATATCAAGCGATTAGTGGTTGGCCCAAGTGTTACAGCGGTACGATGGTATCACCACCACTCCAACCAACACAATCAAATAGAATGTGGAGCTGATGCCGACTGAGTTTGAAAGCTATCCAGCGCAATCATGTATACCAAATAAGGCCTAAGCGTAGCCCACTTGATAATCCAAAACGACTAAACAGCCAAAATAACCAAAAGTGTTCCAGTTGACCAAAAATGACAACCAGAAGTTTAGCTCATAAAGATGAAAAATTTTAGTGACACGTTAAGTTTCAAGGAAAAGATAAACTATTGACACAAAATCACCACTAACCAAATAATGTTATTAAATCTTGTCTCAAGGGCTTCATCATCAACCGCACATATAGATTCAGGTATTGTAGGCTTTGTAGCCATAACTTAACATCTAATATTTAATGCTAAAAGAGATTTCAGTGAAGTCCGATCTCAAATGATCCAATTAAACACTGTCTTGCTCCCTATGATGGAGGTTGGCATGAAGTACAGATGTGGGTAACGCGGAGGGAACTTTACAAATTGCCACCCATTCAAAGATGAAATCGAGCAGTTTTGTGACAACAGTGTACATGGGGCACAGACATTAAGTACAAGAGCATACTTGTCAGTTGTCAGTAAAATGTGAAAAATGCCAGGTTCCAAGTTCATTTGTCCATTGTAGCAGCACACTTATCTAGTAAAGGAAATAGAATTCGTACATTGGGTAAAAATTCCTAGCTACAGTTCATGAACATGACTTCCTATAGGGACGATGGTCACTATTAGAGCTACCGACTTATAACTTTCCCATATGAAAATGTCAGTTAAACAAGCCAGGCAAGATATTATGAGCTAAAGCAACTGACTTTACCAGTGTTGGAAATGCATCAATTGCTTGGATTACAGTTCTCATATAGAGCAGCGGAAGTGGAGTCCGATCAACCTAATAATCAAATGAGCAAAAGTTGACACATGTCGCAATAAATCCTTGCATTTAAGGACAAAACTAATAGAATGATCCATACCATCTGATTCAAGGCCTTTGTAAGGACTTGTTGCGTAAAAACTGTGCGCTGCTCAAAACAAGCTGAGCAGGCATCCGTGATCTGGAAATCAATTGCACTATGTTATTAGAACAGAACAGATGGGGTGATAATGCAAGTACAGATTTATACAATCACTGAGAAATTTAATTCAGGCCCAGAAAGTAGTTACAACCAAGGAGGTAGAATTTTATGTCTAAGAGAAACATCGGAAATTGAGCACAGCATAAGGGAGTAACAGGTGCCCCAGGAATACATGCCATATGCATGGAACTCTCCCCCATATCATATTGAGAATTTGTTTAAGGCTACTTAATACTCTTCAATGTTGCATTTAAATAAAAGTTAATGATTGGAGCCCACAGATTCCCCAAACTCCATAAGACACATCCTCCTTTGTATATATGAAACTGAAGTTCCTTTTAGACTCACTACAAAAACAAGACTTTCAATAGAGATTCAGATAAACACCTTTTTGAGTGGAAGGCCATCTTTCTCAGGAGAAATATCATGAATTGCTACCAACACTTCAGCAGGGGTTAATGCAGGACCTGTATGAGCAGAACCCTGCAGAGGAGAGCAGGATTGAAATATTAGAAGCACGAGACACCACCACCATCGACATCCTACATTTTTACGCTAATTTACACAGAGAAATGCCAATATGATAAAGATGGACGATGATCTCTTAAAATCAAGATATGCATTGGCTTAAACAGTGCATAAGGATTAAAACAATGTCTAGAAGATGCACCAGACAATTATGAATCCCTATCAAACACAAAAGCTTTTCTGTAGGGTCCTCTGTCCCTATGCATGTTGGTCCTGGTGCTGGAAGATGGTAGGTGTGTGTCTTTCTCTGATACCGATTCTTTCCCAACTGATGAGATTCATCATTTTTCTCAAACAGCTTCCATAGGATACTTAGAACCGGTTTCCATAATAATTATCTTGAATTTACTTGACAAAAAGGTCTCTATTCAGACCTAGCTAAGAAACGGGTATGCAGGTTTTCAAGAAAATCAACATAAATAGAATTCAAAAGGTGCAGTTGAAAATGTCCAAACATGCCACAACAAATGCAATTTAAAACATCAAAAACATGACTATTTGTAGAAAAGGGCTCAATATAAGGAAATAGTTACTTTAAAAACACAGGTACCTGTAAAATATGAGCAAGTGCCGTCTGAAACTTATTCAACGGAAGCTGGACAAGCCGAGGGAAAATAGGTAAAACCTGACGACACACAAAAAAACAACTACTTCTCAAAATCATGAAACAATGTGCCAATTTTTAGATGAAACTAAGGGAAGCTGACCAAACCAAGAACAAACAGGTCAAAACAAATTTGCGAGAGCATTCGTCAAGATCTCCAAGACTATAACTACTTCTGGCCTTTGTGCTTGTTCTGACAATTTGAAAATAAGGGAACTGAAATGTTCTGCTATGACTCTAAGTTTTGTGGATGAGTAAAAGCTGTCGGATATAGGATCAGTGTGGAATCATTTCTTAGTGATCTCACATGTGCTAGGACTCTCACTTTCAAGGAACAGTAAAAATATCAGATCTTCAGATGTTCACCAACCGATCTTTAGTAACAAGCTAGTGTTCAGAAGATTTACAAGCAGATTAATCTCTTTGATAGGTAGATGTATCTATAGAAGAACCACATGGAAAAAATAACAGGTGCTTTCTGATCCCTAACACTCATTGAGAGAATATAACAAGATCACTTTTCAAGCCTTTGCAGATTGATCCCCAGGCAGTTCTCAAATTGTTTCTCTATAACCAATTTTCAGTCCTTAGTAGGCTGGTCAACATTGCTTTAGATTTCTAAGTTTATAATGTTTCCGTCAAGTATGAAAAGAGTCAAACTTCACAGATTAAATCTCCAAAACTGTTAAATCTCTTCGTACACTGTCTGATCACTACGATGCCCCTCTCTTGTATTCCCACAGTTCAAAAGCCTGAACACCTAAACTTATGTTTGAAGAAATTCAGGTAGACCAGCATCACTTAAAAGGAAAGAATCAGAAAAAGGTGACTTATATGTTCTTACGAGGGGGCAAAAATATGGAAGTTCCTTATTAATTTCCAAAACCCTATTTGCTTCTCAGTTCACTAAGACCTCCTTTCTTTTGCTCTCCACAATGCCAGAAACTTACTTGTTAATTAAACTAATGTTTACAGATTTTGAAACTTATACATGCTCAGCATCAGAGAGTGGGGGTCTAATAGTTAACCAACTCTTACCCTATGACCTCTACCCTCCTTGGATTCTTTCTGTAAAACTGAAAGAGTGAACTGAATTTCCCTACGCCGAAATCCGTTTCATCGTGCACAAATTCAATATTTTTTACATGCAACATGTTAACAATCTTTCCAATTTCTTACATCATGACATTTCAAAATCTTTTCTCCAAACTCATTCACTTTCGCACATGTAATCCCTAAAAGTTCTACCACCACCCTGGAGATCATATTTCATGGTCAAAATTGGAGTTTGTGCCTATCAAACCGATAAAATATTCAAAAATGAAAATGCAGTTGGGTGATAATTTGATCAAAGTTTAAGGTGCCTGGTATACATCTGAACAATGTTTTTTACTTGAGATATCAATTGTTACGTTCTCTACAGTAAGCAACAAGTACATTCTTTCAGGGGTTCAGATTTTTTTCCCCAATATTAGCAAGTTCTATATGCAGCTAAATTTGACAACATGATGATCCACAACATTAGCCAATTAATTTCATTTTCACAGCACATAATTTGTGCCACAACATACAGGCCAAGCTCTATTTGTTCTTGTCAAGAAATTTCAAGCACTTTCGATCCAAGAATTAGAATAAAGATCAGAGTACACATTGTCAATAATGCACTCAGAGAATAGAATATAAGTGCGCACCTCATCTTTGGAAAAAGCAGATAGAATTGGTATAAGAATACTAGCATCCTGCAAAAGAAAATCTCATAATGACCAAACTATATAAGGTTATGAGTAATAAGCAGAAGGGGCACAAATAGCAACAAAGGAGAACCTTTAGTCTGGTCTCATATAAACCTTTGACAGTCACTACTAGATCTGGAGGTGGTGTTATGCCTTCACATAATGCATGAAGAACCTAAAGGAAAAACAGAAGCATTCAACATTTAAGGAAGAGAACATTCAAGCAAAAAAGATTTGGAGATGTTTGGACAAACTTGAGATAACCAACCTGTGTCAATAAATCTTCACTTCCATGGGGTGGATTAGATATTATACCGAGCAGTTGAGAAAATGATGACCCCATCGCCCTCATAAGAACAGATATATGACGATGCACAGCCTACAGAAGTGAGATTTTTAGAATGCTTCTGGAAATAGGTTAACTACATGGAAACCTACAAGGAAATAACTGCACCATAATGAAGGAAAGTAACACAGTCCCCAGAAGCAAAGCAATTATGGTCTCTTTTAGGATCTGAATGTATTATTTTCATCCTAGATCTACACATGCACAAATGTCCTCCACAAACCCAAATAATCAAGGCCAGTGGTCATTGCATCACTTGACTGGAATAGCAAAGAACACTCACAGTCTAATGGCAAATAAAAGATCAGGAAAAGCGAAAGATCACCATCAGCCCGATAAAATAGTAGCTTTTAACAGCTGTAAAACCACTCAGTATGGCTAATACATAATCTGGGAAATAAAACTATGGAAAAATGTATGATACATGTTGGCCAACACAACACCGCAGTATCATCTAAGTCAGCAGCCTGGCTACGTGCATGAACCTTTAGTTATTTTATAAAAGAAAATGCACATTTTATCACTATTAAAATAACCACACACATAGGATATCAAAACCAGGAATCAAGGACACCAAATGACAGATCTACAATGGCTGCACATGTAACCGGAAACATCTATCTCTTGTTGTAGCTTAAGATGATGCTAACAAACTATTTCGCCAGAACCAGTTCTCTAAACTAAACTTCTGCAAAGGTCGCTTCTAGATTTCCTAAAATGAAGGAGGTGAGTGGATCATGCCAGAAATTGGTCCTTAAGGCTGGGAAAACATGTTTTTCCAAGTCCATTCTATAGTGATATTCTTTGACATTCACTGTCACAAATGCATTAAACATAATGTGATTGTGCTATGCCAGCTAAATCACAGCCTTACATCTATAAAATATACAAAAATCGATGAATATAGTTCATATAAACAGCAAATTCAATCTGGTGGCCTACTATTATAAATAAATTTATACAATTCTGAAGCTAAGCACAAATACAGACCTGCTTAACAGCCTTCTGAGCACGCCCATAACTGTCGAAAACCAGTTGCAGAAGAGTTGGTTTCTGCAAGGAAGCAAAAACATCATCTGCATTAATGGCAAATAACTAAAAAGATGTACTCTAGAACTCTTCTTCCCTGTGGAATAACATCACCGACCTTTGTGCACAACGCAAAAAACAAAGACATGAGGCTGTAAGCTTGGAGAAAAGGAATTGATGTATCATCCACGGATGCATTCTGGACGCCCTTAGTAGTGTCATTTTGAGAAATTTCAGGATCTGAAACTTGAGACCCACTTATGGATGTTTCTGCACTTTCCACCTAAAGAGAATTGAACAGGGAGAAATCATTAAGAGGACAGTCAAAATTAAGTATCTAATACATAACTGTAGAGAATTACAGTTTTGTACTAAAACATATTTTCAAATAGATAAGATGATCGAGTGCCAAGTAAGCTCACGTATCTATCTGAAGAATAGAAACTATTAACAAGACTTCAACTCAGCATAATCAGATAAGCGAAATCAAGATAATAAGTATATCTTGATCAATTGGACCTTCAAATAGAGAACCCACTGGATACCATGCAAGTTTTGTTTAGACAAACATTTACTTCGAGAATGAGGATATAGTGCATGCGAGCTTCTTGATGATACAATGTGGTTCATTCAAATGTGTGGCTAGCAGTATGTTCTCATGTTGTCAAAGTACATGCTGACAAAAACAGATCTCCATGAATCTGAGAGATCAAAGTACATGCTGACAAAAACAGATCTCCAGTTGCATAATTTAAATGAAGCAGCAGACGAAGTGCAAATACATAATCAGCCAAGCAAGCATAAAAAGAAAAAGAAACGAGATTCTCCACCCCTTTCACCCAAACGAGAAAAAACAATGAGCATGACCAGAACCAGAAGTATTTGTTAGGAGGGTCACTGCTATACATACCGAGAAAGAGCAAACTCCTAGCATAGATTCTTAGGATTTCTTAATGTTCCAGTTTCTTTTTGCTGTTTCAAACACATCGAATTGGAAACAGCTGTCCATCTCTGTGGATTAGTATGTAATTTCTTTTAACATATAGAATGACAGAAACCCTGGGTAACACAGTGAATGCTGACAATCAGAACTACAGTAAGAGAACCATCTATATGCTTAAGCCCCAAAACAAAGAGTCAACCCATACTAGTAGAATCAGTTAAAAAGAAAAAGAAAAAAAGAAGTGTTTATTACTGGCCTAAACAGAATTATTGAAGCAGAAGCACCCCATCGTGACTCTCTATCCTCCACATGGGAAAAAGAGATTTGCAATATTCATGGAAAGATAACTAAATGTATCCTATTCAACAGAGGACTCTAATTCAATAATCCAGTGACAAAAATAATCCATAATTTTAGAAGTCCCAGTAAGTGTTTTGGAGATAAAATTGCTTAGTTTAGCATAAACTTTTATCGACTGTTCAAATTGAATGAATAAATCAAACTTGCATAATATATTAGCTCTACACTTGAATTATACACCCCAGGAAAATAAGTGGGGAGTTAAATACCACAAACTGAAACGAAAGTATGCAGCAATAAGTTAAACCATGTGAAGAACCTCCTGAATAATGAACTCAAGTATGCTATACAAGTGGCTTAATATGCATAATTTAATAAAAGAGTAAATATTTAAAGAAAATTGAAAAACTAAAAATAATTCAAGATCAGCATAACATTGTCATGAAGTGACAAGTAAAAAAGGACAACAACAATATAACAGGTTTCACACCTGTCCCCCAACTCTTTTTTCAGAGTCTGCAGATTGTGAAACTACTGAATCGGAAAAACGCTGATCTACGGCTGATAAGAACATATCCGTTGCAAATTGCTCAATGTTCTCAGAAAGGTAGCTAATTGCATATAGTTTGTTGGACACCTGACAAAGGTATAGAAAGACAAGGTTTGAAAGTTGTTAGCACCAAAACAACAGCTTCAGCCACAGTCACGGTTCCCACAGATTAAGCATTTTCTTTGACGGGCTCGTAAACAATGGTAAAGGAAGAAAGATTTACAAGTTCTCTTACCAGACGTATAGCTTTAGCCCGAACATCATCCTTTGGGTGAATCGTACACTGCCATGTGGAATTACAAAAGTAAGAGATCATAGTGACACAATGGCTATAAATTCCAAGCTGACAAGGGAAAAGGTTTTCCAGGCCATGCTAGTGTACAAAGACAAACAGATCAGACAAATGGTTATTATTTGTCAAAGTTCATTTCTTACCATCTTGGATGCTACCCAGGGTATGCTAGACATGAATAAACAACTTTTGCCACACCAAAAGACACAACACATAATACAAAACTAAAGAATACTGCTAAACAGAGAATAAAAAATCTGCTTGTGTCCTCAAAACTAAGGCTCCATCTGGATTGGAGTATTATCTGGATTGAAAATGGATACGTCTCTCTGGAACTCTTGGTTATTATGTTTAAATACTTGATTTTGTAGTATCTTCATTTGGATCTTATATTAGGCTCCAGACCACACCCATAATGGGCCTGTCAAAGCATATGCAGAAGTGCAACTCTAATTGACAGACTGCTGGTTATCATACGAGGGATGCCAATTAATGGTAAACTAGTGTGTGTAGGACACTCAGATGCGCATGCATAATTAATTAAAAATATTAAAAAGAACGAAGGAAGTTATAAGAAAAATTATTGAGAGAACAGAAAGATACGTGAAGCAGAATAGTGAGAGAAAGTTGGAAGTTGAAAAGTGAAACAAGAATAAAAAATTTGATGAGATAATGTAAAAAAGAAAAGGCAAAATGACAGGCCAAAACTTTTTAGAATATCAAAAGGCCCCTCTTCAACAAAAATAGAGTATTTGTAGTTGTTCCGCTATTGTATTTAGAAGGATTGAAGCTATACATAAAATACTCCTTAGAAGATTAAGGAGATTGTTCGAATAGTTTACGTATCTTTTCTTTAGGATATCTCTACTCAGTGGGTCATTATATCTTTAGCATATCCATACTTGTATTCAACGCTTCAGCCTCATATCTATATACTTGAGAATGGGGTGTTTCAAGAATATATAGTTGGTTTTCTCTCTTTTATCACGGCAGCAAGCAGGTTACAAGAAAAATCAGGAAATATATATACATTTAACAAAATAGAAAAAATTAATAATCATCATCTCACAGTGAAAATCAGGTGCAACAACATATGCATTAATTGGCTTCTCGAATTGATTAATAAGTACAAACTAGAAAATCCACATATCAAATTTTATTTCACAGCTAGTACGAGGACACAATCCATATTGAGATATACCCATATGCACTTTGTTATCTGTGATAGCAGTAATTTGGGCACAACATATATGAGACTCCAAATATGAACATCCAAAGCATTCATGTAAGATACTCTAAGCACTGGAAGAAACAACCATATCCAGAGGCTATATGTACTAGCAAATAACCATCTATGCTAGATTTTTCATTCTAGCCATAAAACATTACCTTAACCAACTTCTTCTACAATTTGAAAACCATGAGTTAAATCAGCTTTGGTTTTCAAACCGTTCTTCCAATACGAAATCTGGCCTAAGCTTGACATGTAAAACTCAACATGCTCAAATTTACAACCATATTGTTGCATTAACCTAACACTTTCTATACAAGAACTAGAAATGATTAAACACACTTTACCATCATATGTAACATCTAATGGGATATACCCGAACAGCTCTCTAAGCAATGGGCATTCTTCTCTCTTCTACAAGATTCTAAGGTTCATGACTGGAATAAAACGATTAATTGTAGAATGAATTTTTCAGGATCATGGCTGGAATAAAACAATTAATTGTAGACAGTTTTTTCAAATATTAATAATAATACCTTCACCACTAACCCAACAAAATCCAGCGAGCCCTTTCTTCAAAATCCACTATTACTTCTTGTACAATTTTGTGAAGAAATTTAACTATATCAGATTCATCAAAAAGCATGATATTTGAAGAAGAAAAATTTGTCGATTTAGATAAATATACCAGATGAAGTACTAATGGCATCTATTCCAGCAGAAAAAACAATAATTATTAAAGCCCTATACGGCCCCAATAAGCAAACTACAGAAATTAGTTCTGTGGATATCTCGATATATACAACTTATATAATATACCAAAAGATAGCTTCTCAGTTTAAGCTGATCAATGTACCTTCAAGGCTATATCCAAACATGCTTTTCGACTGCCTGGCCGCCCCAAAATCAAGCTCCACACCGCACCAAGACCTTGAGTAACACGATCCCCATCACGACCATCTGATCCCGATTGACTTCTGGTACATATATCACCCAACAGCCCCAACACAGAATCAGGTATACAAGGAACTTCACCAAGAAGTCGACTAAAAGACTTGTCAGATGCTGGCAAATCGCCTAGCAAAGATTTCGCCTGCAATTGGAGATCAAAATATTAATAATTTTAGGGCATCAGTAATAGGGCCATTTAAGAAATCTCCTACCACTCCAAGAAGGAACTTCTCATATACAACGGCAGCAGAAGACGCAGGATCTGAGATGACAAGACTGTGTAGATGGTAAAGGATATGCATTACGAGTTCATGCCCCTGAGATTGACAACACAAAGGCTAAACAGATTAGGTTTTAACAATAACAAGGATAACTAAAAGACTGAACACTGTTTTCTTCATTTTGGGGAGGTCACAGTGCTGTAAAGGATAGTGATCTTTGAAATTCAGTTTTTTTCGTTAAAGCTTCACGATTCTATATCTTGCATTCAGTCTTTTAGAACTCACTGAACAAAGGCTGTTCATTAATGACCCCAGTCATACACTGTATCCTAGATGGAGCACTTAAAGAACGATAGACTACTCAATATTTAGCCAATAAATTACATCAAAAGGAACAATATGAAGGCAAATACAGCATGCAACCTTCTACATGCTGTTATTAAGACAGAAAAATGAATGGAAACGATGCGTATTATGCAAGGATTTGAAAAAAGAAATGCGGTATTCCTGACACAAAGCAACACTTAGAAAGCATCACACTCGCTATATGTATAGAATATCTAGTATAAGAAACATAAAATAGTAAGAATTGAAAGGAAAAGAAAGGCTACACTCAATAAAGAACCGCTTTTAAGCAACTATGAGACCATATTGTCATAACACAGCCAAAGAAAGCATGTTTTAACCAATAGTAAGCTTTCTTCACAAAAAGGATCATTAATCAATGCTTAAGTTCTGTACTGCACGACTGTAAGATTATTATGAGTAATATTTGTACTGTATACATACTGAGAAAGCACATCACAACAGTATGAAAATGTTTATGCATAACATTTGTCCTCAAGAGGATAAATTTTCTCAAGGCTAATGCAAGAAAGCAGATGTACATGTGAGCATGCACAAGTACTTGTACTCGAGGGGTTCAGCTAGAACAAAAAAACAAAGGAAAGAGAAAGAGACCTTTTGCTGTTCATAATCTGACACAATACGTTGTTGCACCATTCCAATCACATCATTAACATCAGTCTACAAGGAAACAGAAAGAATACAAATTAGGACCAGCAAAAAAAAAAAACCGGGGCGTCGAGCACTAGAATGTGCAGTATTTTGTAAGAAATGTAAAGATCTGTAGCATAAAAATAAGGATCCTGGGAATTGGTACATCATTTTGTACATTCTTATGGGGTTAAAATTAAATTACTTCAAGGTCAGGAGGTAACATTGACAGCATGGAGTTGATAAACCAACAGTCCATCGAGAAAGAAGAATATATAGATTCATAGCCAGCAAGGTAAATGATGGAGTCTTGCTTCATTTTTGCAATCAAGTTAGTCTTTTAAGTTGATGAGCATCCCATCAGAAGTTCAATCCCCTGCGTTCATCCTCTACCACTCAAAAGAAAGACACCTAGCAGAAGGCAATCCAAGACAATACTAACATTGAGAATTCTTCATTGTCATTTCAGCTCTGCATAAACCATACATAAACCAATATTCTGAGCTCAATTCCTCAACAACCCAATCTCAGTCTTGTTGAAGGGAAAATAGTTCCTCTTCCATAATACCTTCAAACATTTCATTTCTTTTCCAAGTTCAGAACCGAGTTACTCTGTCAAGTGCTCTTGATTTTCTCATCCCAGAAGAAAAAAGGCATACAAGACAATGAAGCCAGCAAAGGTGAGTGCACAAGAAACAATCAGCTTGATTCTCGATTTGGTACTCACGATTTTGAGAATCGATTAATACCCAAGACATGACTTTTACATCAACCAAAATGAATATACAAAACATTAATATTAAAAGACATAAAAAGATGAAAATGAACAGCAGACCCTGCTAATTGAGCCTTGACAATCGCCTCCATTTGGTCTATAACGCACACAAGACTCCCCATTCAAGCATCCACCTCCAAGCACGCTAGATGCAGGAACATAGACTTTTTTCATTTTTCTAAACCTACAATCTCCAGTCGGATCTTTTTCTTCATGTATTTTAGTGAGCATAGAAAATTGAAAATTAAACTTAGTTTCACCTTTCAACTCATAACATACGCATAATCAAGTGGATAGCATTTTTTATGTTGAAAAACAGTGGATATATCCATAACAGGAAAATCTCCAGATGTTAAGAACTAAAAGCAGTCTTGCATCAGTTAAAAGGCATCAGTATCATGGAGATGCATATTAAAAAGTAACCGCAATGTATAGTGTAGATGCCAGTCATTGTACCATGACATTGACAATCCAACTTTTGTTAATTGAGTGCTTAGTTTGTAAGATTTGTCAAGTTCTTATTTCAAATATCACACTCTTAACAGGAAATGAAGGCCCCCGCTCACAGATTCGGAAAAGCAAAAGAAGCTATAAAATTGAAGAGCAAAGAAAATTTGCTGAACAAAAGAATTAATTGACAGAATCTTAGGCCCAACCTGTGCAAACAATCGGGCAACCAATGCAATTTGTGTTTGTTTCAAATCTGTTCTATGGGAATTTTGATACGAATTAATTATCCGTTCAAGTGCCAGTCTCCTCGCATTTCTTTGATGGTCTTCAGCCAACCCAATGTACGGCGGAAGCACTGGCAACTCTGTGGATGCCATCTCAGATGCTTCAAAATTTAGCCTATCTGGTGAAAGTTGGTCTGCTTCTTGTGATGATGGGGAATATGCTTCATCGAGCACTGCAACATCTATTGATGCATGCACAACAGTGTCTTCGACTTTGCTAATCGGGGATGATGAAATATGTAAACCGTTACTTGTCTCCCTGTCTGGGGTGAATTCATAGTCTTCCACATCCTGGACTTCAACTTTTGGAATTGACTGGTTACCTTCCGATATTACAGGAATCTCCAATAGATTTAAGTCAGTTTCAGTTGAGGCCATCACAAGGTCAGAAGTACTTTCAGACATAGATGGCGGAGGCGGCAACACAGGGGGATTGGACAAGCTAGAAGCATCATTGTCAGATTGGGCAGCAGCTAGATATTGAACGGGATTAGCATTATCTTCCACATTAGAGAATGGTGGCACATCAACTGGAACTACCATGCGCCTCGGATCAAGGCGACGAGGATCCTGGAGCATGCATCAAATGTTAGAAAACAGCTGGCGACAATAGCAGAATGAAATGCCTCGTGAAATGTGACCAATTGGAGGACCTTACCCTTCGCGGATCACGCTTGGAATCTGCAGAGGGATTAATGGAATTGGGCATATCAGAAAATGGCAAACTAGTTGTGTTTGACGAAGATGCATGTACTTGAGCTGAAACTTCCAACGCCTGCATAGTTGGAAAGCCATTTGACGCAGCTACCTGGGATGGATCACCAGAAGAATCACTAGGACGATTCAGAGACAAGTTACTGTATCTGGTCAAAGGAGGTGGATTGTTTGGCAAGTGCTTCATATTCGTTATGACAATGTCAGCAAGTAAATCAGGATGTATGTTAGATATAAGAATCTCAAGTGATTCAAGTCCTCTCTCCCCTTCTGCAATTAAAGCACCAATCATAGCAATCATCTGTTCCTCCGGCGTGAGATCTCCATCTGATACAGGAATTTTAGGGGATATCCCATTTACATGATCCTGCCTGGCATCATTAGTATCAACAGTGGCAGGTATATTGTTATGAAGGCCATATCGGAGTCTCTTAGAAGTGGCATCAAAGCTATTATTTAGATCTTCATTGTCCACTGGCGCCAATCTTTTCTTTGTCATGTCTCCTGAAACATGCAACTGATTGGATAGCTGATCATCCTGGCAGAAAGGCCAAATTACAAAATCTGTGAATTATATCTAGAATCAGCAATCCATGCAGACCACATTTTCTTCCAAGAAAATTACCTTACTCAATTGCAGATCCCTTGAAGCACGCTCATTGTTTTTCATGATTTTATCCATCTGTCGGATAACTTGATCAGCAGCATCTCCAGCATTCATTGCACGCAACTCTCTAATCAATCTCTCTCTCGACTGCATAAACATGAAATGGTTCCAAAATAAGGATATGTCACAGCTATTAAGTATCTATTTCCTGTCTACTTTTGACCTAGTTGGGTGGAAGCAGGCACATGACACTTCTGCACTTGGCAATTCTTGCATAATATTATCAGTGGGTGAAAACAGCAGAGTATTTATTTGCTCCCATTTTGGAGCAGCTCTCAAGTGTGCATATGCATATGTCTGCATGTAAACCTGTATGGCTACAAATTTTGGTGACACAAGACGATAATTTTCATTTCTATCCCTATATTTTGGTGTATAAAATGAGTTCATGAGTTAAAATTCTAACAGAGAGGTTATGAGCACAACTTGTCTGCATAGACTGGATATCTCCATTTAAAAGCATGGAATGCGGAAGGTTGCAATTCCGTGAGTAACAATTTCAAAGAATATCTGGCTTAATAAAAAAAACAAGCATCCATAGAGACTAAGTGCACTATATTCCACAAAACTCAAATCATAGCTGCATCTCTAAACCTCTCCATCTGCATACAACACAGCAATCCTTAGAGCTTGAAAGGCCTAATATGGAATATTGAAGGTTGTAAAACATCTTTAGAGTATGCTGTCGAGGGAGCTAACTTATTCAGATTTCAACCCACCAAGTAAAAAGAAACTAAGAACTAGATGACGCTAATTTCCGTATAAGTAAAGAATGGTGGAAACTGATGTTTGAAAAGATCAATAGTATAACAAAACAAATGACTAATAGAAATTATCAGGGAGTAATGTTTTATGTATTGCTTCACCTCTGCAATGACAGGATGAGTACACCTCAGAAATCCTAGAAATGCAGTTCTCAAAGAATACTGAATGCTGACAGTATGGCGAGCCTTTGCCACCTCAAAACTTGGAGCAAAATCAAGCAGTGCAGAAAGGACAGATTTATAGTAGATGGGTCTCTTCCGTGCTATAGCTGCAATACTGCAAAAGGAGAAGTGAGATCATTTGTACAGCTAAAGACATTTTTATCAGGTACAAGATACATACCAACTCAAGCACATTAACATAAGAAGCGATTGCTTCAGAGATATCAAAAGCACCAAGAACAAAGATACCAAACGATAGAATGGCTGATCCAGGCACAAACGGCAATAAGAATCTCCAAATTAGACACAAAAGGCTCCAATGAAAATTACAAAAGAGAATAAACCCACATCTGACCAAGTCCGTAAAATGCCGGGAAGTATATGTACATGAGATTTTAAAATAAATAAACAACAGTAAACAGATAATTTAGATATCACAAAGTGCATGAGCAACGAGGTAACCAGCACAAAACTATCTGCTGGTCTAATCCAATTCAGATCAGAAATACTTTCACCCTTTAAATTTGCTGATGTCTGCTAACTCCATCTAATCAAGCTCATTTTGACTCTATGCTTTCCCCTTAGTTTTACGGACCATCAGGTACAAGTTGACAGATCTCAACTTCACAAGCTTAAACATTATTTCATAATAAAAATCTAGAAACAAAAGCACAGCAATTTAAAATTGCAATGCGAAGTTTAAAAAATCAAAGGCAGGAATTGAAAGCTCGGATCCTGTCGGAAAAGAAATAAATAAGCAAAGAAGCCAAGCAGACACAAACAGGGTGAGAACCAACTTCTAAGATGATGACTGGATGAAAAGCAAAACAGCACAGCATGAGAGGATCAAGCAAATCTCTATGTTGAAAAGCAGAACAATTATTTACATTTAATGTCAAGGTTGTTCACTGCAATTAGATAACTTTTCTGAACATCAATAATTGATTTGGTACAGAAAAGTCAGAGTAAGTAAACAAAGGAATAAAGATCCTAACAAGGAAAAATGCATAATCACTCATTGATCTTTTTCTCATCCGGAAAATTGTTTACCTCAAGATAAAAACAAAAGCAACAAAGAATGAAAATCCTCCTCTTTGCTAAGAAGATTGGAAAAGCAACAAAGAATAAACAAGCATCGAATTTCTTTAGCAAGCTTAAAATTCTTGCATTCATTGCCGAATCTTGATAAAATAACCAAATTAGCAAAATTGATCATTCTCCTAACAGGAGACATCCCAAATGCACTCTTATGCAGCACTGAAGATAGGTAGTGTAAACAAAAATGTGATGTCATAGGATCTCACATCTAATATGATCAATCTATTGAATAACAGACTTACTAATCCCAGATCCTCACACAAACCAATCTGTAATAATCTATAACTAAGCACACATATTATCATTTTCACCAAAATAAATAAAGAAAAGTCAGACTATATCACTTGAACAAAGATAATACATCAACATAGCCACAAAGGAATTTAGCACAACACACCAAAACTAAAGAAGTTGTGTCAAGTAATTGCTAGCCGTCTTACACCTAAATAAATCCCCATACCAGGTCCCAAGAGACAGCAGTTACAACATTTCTCTTCAACACAGAAGAATAAGCCCCACAGCTAATATCCTCGCAAGGATAAATATCATTTCTGAATTATTCATAACTTATATTTTCCAAATTCAGAGTGCAATAACAACATCAATGAAGTGTGGGAAGAGCTTAAATGATAACCAGAGCTATGGCACAAGCTTAGCTAATCCCAAAATTGTCTCAACTAAGTGAGTCATGATCACCCCACAAATGGTATTGCACCTTCACTGTCACTTCTTACGAATTATTCATAACTTATATTTTCCAAATTCAGAGTGCAATAACAACATCAATGAAGTGTGGGAAGAGCTTAAATGATAACCAGAGCTATGGCACAAGCTTAGCTAATCCCAAAATTGTCTCAACTAAGTGAGTCATGATCACCCCACAAATGGATTGCACCTTCACTGTCACTTCTTACGAAGCTCCTATGTTTGCACCAGTCATGGACTACATACCAGTTAGCCAATGGTCAATCCTTACTTGCTCTTGTCGCTACACAACCCGATAACAACCAAAAGAAGTCATCAAGTTTTTCCACCAACTATGTCAACCAATTTCTCTAATGATCATAAAAATAGAAGACATTTAAATCAATAATAAACACTAATGTGGAACCCAACTCATTCATTCAGAAATTAAGGTTGCAGAGACATTCTTTACCACATGAACCTAATATTCGCTAAGAATGGAATCGGGTTCAGAAGTGGATTTTTATCGGAGCAATAAACCAAGAACCAAACAGATACAGCATTACCATTGCTTTTCATTTCAGAATTCACTCCTGTTTGTTTATGTTTTCATTTTCAGTTTTCTGTTTTCGAAACAGTAATTAAAGTGAAAAACATGTTTGTTTAAACGTATTCTCATTGGAAATATATTGATTTGACACCGCAGTCCAATATATAACATAATCTCATTAACCAATCCAAAGATATTGTCATTGTCAAACAAAAGCCTATACAAAATTGAAAACACATTTTACCTGAAAATGAAAACATAAACAAACAGTATATAAGTACCATTATTTTGCATTAAATTAATACCCAGATGACCAAATTAGTAGAGAAAATGAAATTGAATTCTCCATTTAGTTGGCAGGGTAATCTTCACAAATAAGCAGATGGCAAAATGGCAAACAAACATGAGATTCTTAAAGCTCTTCTGTACAAAAACAAATAAGAGATAAAAATGAACCTAGTTTATACACTAAAACATGAATCAAACTCCTAAAAATTATTTTAAACTTTAGAAAGTGGGGATGATGCCTCCAAATGCCATGACACTCCAACTTACACCATAGTCACTCCAACACGAGTGAGGTGCCCCAGTTGCACCTAACTAACATAACAGGTTTAATTGTCCTCTACCCAAATAGCTAGAGAAAAGACTATAAATGAAATGCACAGCCATGGCTCAAAACTCCCTGGGATGAGAGGGGTCACTTTTTCTGAATTCACGGAAAATCTTTCTGATTCAAGTCGTCAACGTTACTGCACTAGGTCATGTAGAAAATTAAAAGCACAATATGCGACTTAATCCTGAAATTGTGGACATCCCGGTGATCACCAGTTGTTGAACATAGCTAGAAGCTTAGGTTTATACGTGAAATACAATCATCTTGAAACAACTTCTAGCTGCCATTAGTAATTTGTATTGAGACAGAATGTTTACAACATAAGATTCCAGCTAATTGTTGGAAAATCTGTAACGCTTACGTAGAGGCTGATACGCGAAATACAATCATATTGAAACAAATTCTAGCTGCCATTAGTAATTGTATTGAGACAGAAAGTTGCAACAAAAGATTCCAGTTAACTGTTGGAAGATCTATAACGCTTACGTAGACAAGCTCTAACTCGTGCAATCGTCGCATTGCCAAGTCCCAGGGAAATGTTGAAAATGAATTTCATTGAATATTACCAAGATGCAATGCAACGCTGGGCACATATACGAGCCTCTTACCAAAAATTATTCAACTAAACGCCAAATATAATTTCCACCAATGAGATTTAACAATAGCAATTTTACATACTATTGGACAATGACATTTCCAGCAAGAAAGAAAACTTTATCATCCCCAAAATGCAAGAAAAAAGTAGTGTCTTTAATTTGAACAGAATTTCATAATAAATACAAAGACAAGCCCAAGTTTATAAGTCTTCTTGGAACAACTGGACATATCGCAGCTTATCAAACAGTATAACAAAATTAGCAGGCATAAATTCTACACTTCTAGGATCACATAGTGTACTAAGCAAATCATGTTTATTAACATGTGCTCACAACAATTTTATGGTCCAAGAAAAAATTGCAAGAGCTGGACACTTTCAATCCATTCAAGCTACTCTCGTGATTTCATTTCATTAGTTACAAAAGAAAGAAAATTGAGGTCCTTCAAAGTTTCATCTTTTTTATTGTTATTATTACTACAGAAATGTTTTTCAAATTGATGGATTTGGCAACAGGCTCAATTTGATGCCCTCCATCTTTTCGTACAATCTTTAAGGAGGTTTTTGCAACCCTTCAAAGTCGTAGTGGCTTCAGTCCAACAAGAACTCCACAACATAGGATGATTTAAACAAAGTCACACCATACCATGCTTCATGGTCAACCAGCAAACTGCAGGTCAATCACTATTAGACTTCACCACCTCCACTTTTCAGACAATTATACTTGCAATTTAAGACACAACGCTTGATACCATCATATTTCCTACCCTTCCTTTGCATCTTGTCTAATTTGATGATTAAATCAATGCAGAGCAAGCTAAGCATCATATTTTGTCCCATCATCTTTAAGCATCCTGATGACCAAGACTTTTTTCCATTTTCAAAGACTTTTGAATGATTAGTACAGCTAATTTTGAGCACATCAATAATAAGATCACCCAATCAATCAAGTGATGGTTGGTGTACACAATTTTATGTTTCTCCAATCTCGTGTGAATTTGATTAGCACAGCTCTCATTTCAAAAAATAGTTCATCTTACTAAAAATTTCACCATATCATACTGGCAACACATGTTAAATATCTACTTTTAGCAATCAATGTCAAGATTGCAAACTTCATGAACCTGCTTCCACACGAAAACTAAAGATACTCCAGAAGATGGATTTCGAGTCCTTGTTAACTTTTGTTCCAGACCAAAAGAATGTATTAGTTCCACAAAGGAACAGCAGCGACGAAGATCGGTGATAAGAGAACGGTAATACGAGCAGCTGGACAAGACTTTGTCGCACTATGAACATGATTATTGAAAGAATCAATTTGAGTATAAAAATGCACAAACATTTATAATACATCGGTAATAAACGGTATTTACAGTCTGCACATGTTGCCACTATATGTTCATACAAAGATGCCAAAATGGTATACAATGCAGTAAGTTGCTTGTCCAAATGATTTTTAGATCCAATCAGATAAATTTATCCATAGCATAATCAGTCCTATCAACCGCCAATGTTGCTGATATCAGCTAACTCCTACTTCTCTTATCTGAACCACCAATTCAGCAGTCCCCAGGTAAACTGCCATTTAACTCCACGTTAAAAAACTGGACAGCATGCTGCAATAATATCACAACAAGGAAATTGAACTCACTAAAACCAATGCCAGGCTTCAGTGATCCCACCAAGAAAGAAAAATAAATTGGTTATTACGTGCAATGCACTATGACATAGACTACCCCATAGTTGAAATTTGCCAGGAAAAATATATCAACAAACATTTGTGTTTGCTTGTGTAATGTGTATCAATTGAAATAAATGAGACACGGATAGCCAACTGCGAAATTACTCGCATCATTTCAACAAATGAGGCAAGCAAATCGTAGCAAGGTTGCAAAATTTAGCTGAATAGTCATGTTATAATAGCAAAGCAGCTTCTAGACGTGAATAAGATATCAATCACTGAACAAGGGTCTGATTGACTTCTGGAAAACTACTTGCATAAATCACAAAAGCTCCACAAGGAAAATGCAGCTTTCAAACCAATGTGTGTGCACGCCAAAAATTTCATGTTTCAACGTCATTGCACATAAAAGCAAGTCATAATCACAGAACAAAAGTAGCAATTGTCACTTGATGGAACAGTAAAATACAACCATAAAGCGTGCACAAAGGCAAAGCAAAGAATACTGCATACATAGACCCAGGAAGTTAATATTATTCACCAGACATGATAACAGATATGCAAAAGAGAGAGATTCATATGTTAAATAAAGAGGCTATAAAAGATGAGAAGCTCACCTATTCACAACAGCTATAGTCAAGGAACCAGGGAAATTACTAGCTGACCGCAACATATCCAATAAGATGCCTAGATATCTGTTTGCATCTGATACAAGAGCAGGTGGATCCAACACAGGATGACCATCCATTATCCACGAGATATTAAAAACCCTTCCTTGCCTTATCATTACTACAGGGAAAGCAGAACCAGAAGCGTAATGGTTAAGAATAGAACCTCAAGTGCATGTAAACTTGAGGGGAAAACATAGAGAAAATGTGATCCATCATGAACAGCTAACTCACATTCACTCATTATTAGGGTTAATAGCATACCCCCCCCCCCAAACGTTTGAGGGGTTTTGCACTTTGACCCCCAACCGGTTTTTTTTTTTACACTCGACCGCCCAACCTCTGCATTTTGTATCACTTTGCATTTTCCGGGAATAATAATGGAATATTCCATCGTGTGAAAACACGCGCCTTATGGTGATTTAAGGGTGGGTAAAATTGTAGTTTCACCACCCAATTTAAAAAAAAAAAAAAAAAAACAAAACAAAACAAAGTGAATAAAACGAAAGGTCCATAACATTTCTTCTCACTTTCTTCTTACGTCGTAATCTCTCTCTCTCCTCACTCTGTAATATATATATATATATATGTATCTCACTTGTTTACATGGTGAAGATGATGAAACCATGGGGATCAAAGAAGTGAGGAAGCCACGGGGATCAAAGAAAATGGTTTTTGATTGCAGTCAGTGTGATGCAAAAGAAGGACCCATAATCCGAGAAATTGATGTGGGGGAGATGATCAAGGTGTTAAGGAGGTCGGCGGAAAAATCGGCGACAGCGGAACGGCAACTCCACTACTGGAGGGTGGCGCCTACAGAATTTGATAATTAGTGAACTTTTGTGTTTCTTGGAGGGTTCATTGTTCTCGATCTTTTGTTGTTTTTGTTCTACCCGCCAGGCGATTTGTAGTGAAGAAGTATTTGTTGCTCCCTTTTTTCTCTTCTGAAATTTGATGTGTTAATTCGGTGAAATGATGAAAATTCTCATGTGCTTTTGGTTTTCTTTTATATATGATTGATTTTTCAGATATCTTGCAATTTGGTTTTCTTGTTTTCCTTTTCCTTTTCTTTTTCGGATATGCCGGGAAATCAAGAAGGAAATAGGATGATAACTATTGAAGGTGGCCGACCATGGCGGATGAAGAATAAGGTGGCCGGCTATGGTGGATGAAGAAGACCTTCTTGGTTTTTTGTTTTTTAATTTTTTTTTTAAGCTCTAGTGTAAAATTACAACTTTACCCAACCTTAAATCACCATAAGGCGCGTGTTTTCACGCAGATGGAATATTCCATTATTATTCCCCGGAAGTGCAAAGTGCTACAAAATGCAAAGGTTGGGCGGTCGGGTGCCAAAAAAAAAATGGTTGGGGGGAAGTGCAAAACCCCTCAAACTTTGTGAGGTGTCTGCTTTTAACCTTTATTATTAATCAAAATGGTATTACCCTCTGGGCTGTATGTTCCAAAATCATTTGAATCCAACGTGAAGTGTAGAACATATCTTTCCAAAAATTTTATTGCTAGCAACTTCGGACCAACAGAGCCAGCCTGTAAAACAATTCAGGGAATTAACCATGGTGACCAGAATGATTCAACTTGAAAAAAGGAAACAACCACAATTATCGTCCTGAAAGAAAGGAAATGTTCAAGGATTTCACAGGCATCGTAACTTTTGGAGCAGAGCATTTCTATGCCCCTTCAATGAAACCAAGCATGCAAGCAGTACCTTCATTGTTAATGAAGGTATTAAGAGTACGAATGGACTATGAAGCTTTTGAATTCATTATACACCTTGTAACTGCAGTCTGTTCATATCCATGACCAAACTCTATATGTCAGGTATCAATAATTTAAAAATCTTTTATCAATTTATCCGTAGCACACCCTAGTAAATCTCCCTGTTCTTTGGCCTTACCCCACATGAATATGAAGATGCATTCTACCTTTATGACCTTCACTTGGTCATGCTAGATACTTTAGTTTGTAAAAGATCACTGACCAAGCAAATGCATTTTAGCTAATGTGCAAGAGGAAGAGAGAGAACCAGGTAAACCACTGTGGCATAACATACATGAAATAAACTGTAAATCTGAAATATTAAATTACAATGAGTACACACACAACCAAAAAGTCGTTTCAGTCTTTTCTTCTCACTGTTTTTTGAGCTCATATATCTCAAGCATACAATTTTTGCTCACATCATATAGAAATACGACGCTACATGAACAAAATTTCAACAGCGAACAAATGATTTTCATTGCCACGCGAAATTCTGGCGAAGATAATGATAAAGGTTTAAAGCATGCCAAATAAATGAAAATGAGAAGTTAACACTACCAGAAGAAATTTCGTACTGAGCCCCATCATTCAGCAGTTAATAGATTGCATCAGCAATTTCATACATACCTCAAAGATAATGCCCAATACGGCATCCCTAAATTTGATCATCCATGTCCACAGCTCTTCAAGCCATCTCTCAACTATACCACGCCGTTGAAACTATAATTTTTAAAATACAGCTTTAAAGCTTCATATATAAACAAAGCCAAAACTAAGTATTCAACGAACATAAAGAGAGGCGGCAGCCATATAAGTAAACATATGCAAGTTATAGAGATGAGGATTGGGAAAATTTCATACAATAGGTCATACTGCAGGATACTAAGAACTGAAGAGCCATTACATATACATATTAGCTACTGCTTTAAACTCATATTCATGTACTCATCGTTAACTAACAAAAAGTTAGAATAAGTGAGGCTATGAAATTAATCTCAGCAGAAGCTCGTGCTTTTTAAAATGCTTAAAATCTTGATATTATAACGTATAAAACAATATTACTAGTATAGCAACTAAAAAGCGACATGAGCAAGAGAAAGAGAAATCATTAGTGAGAATAAAATGAAATGTTTTGCACGTTTCAGGTTCAAAGGAACAAGAATGATATACTCAATCATACATGTTTACATATGCATGCAGATCACCTACAGAAACACATACACACACAACCGCACATAGACAGATCCGAAGACAGAGATGGACGGAGAAAGACACAGACACACACAGAGAGAGATAGAGAAAGAGAGAGAGAGAGAGAGAGAGAGAGAGAGAGAGAGAGACCTGAAATGCTAACTCCTCCAACACAATACAAAAAAATTTTGTGCCAGTGACAATAGACTGCTTTGCAATCACAGGATTATTATCTTTCAAAAATGTCAATAAGACAGGCAGTAAAATGGACAGATGTTCCCTTGTTCTGGCCCCAATCTCGTCAATTAACCTGTCAGCCAAACTCAATGAAGTTAACTGATGAAACAAGGTTGACAATTACCTCACAATACATGATATAGGTGCATTGTAAACAAAGCAAAGCCAACATCTTTGATAGATACTGATGAGTTCCTAAGAGCTACATATAAAAGCATGCCCCCAGAATGCAAAGAAAACCAATAATACTGTTGCAACAGTAACATAGAACTCATAAAATTCTGGTCCAACACTCCATAAGGTTATCTTTAGCAACAGTATCCTGTAAAAATCAAGTCTGCATGTAATCAAGAAATATTTATGCCTTAATTCTCTAAGGAACAATTGCTCTCAACCTCACCAGGCAATAACAAATAAACCAATAATTGGCTAGAAGATAGCTGTACTCAACTAAGTACTCTGTAAACAGCTCGTGTTTGGGGATTGAACTATAATTAGAAAATGTAGCAAGTGGTCAAATCAAACAATGAATAACCTTCCATGGTGAAAATAGTGCTTGACCTGATACCAAAGTCACCTTCAGGTTTATGCCACAGAATCCTTTCTAAGCAGGGAGTTCATCAATTGCTAAAAACTACTACAACATCATCTTAAGTAAAGCAAATTCATAACCCTGCAGTCCCTTAGTTACTTCCTCATTATCTTTGATGCATTTTGAGCAGAACACCTGGAAAATTACATACATAACTAGCAGGCATCTTTCTTTCTTCTACTTCTCTTTTTAACTAGGTGCGTGTGCGAATATAAGGAAGCGAACGCTATGATATCCTTAAACACAGGCTATGATATCCTTAAACACAACCACGCTATGATATCCTTAAACACAACCGACAATCATAACTGATAGTCACTCAAGAATCACACCAAGAAAAAACGCCAGTGCAGTCATGCGTTCAAAATGTCCAAGTGCACCTCCAAATCTGTCTAAAACAAATGATTCTTTGCTTGAGAGGAAAAACATGCACAAGCCCATGTAAATCAATAAATAGAACGCCTCAATAGCTTTGTGCATAAGGAAACAAGCACCAATTACATGAACTGGTCGAATATACCCAAAGGGCAAAATAATAACTCTAATCCGATACATTAGAAAAAACATAAAAATTCAAACTTCCAAAATTCTCCAAAAATAAAACGTCCTGGACAGAATTACTCACTCAAGGAGGTACTTTCTGACGAGGGTTTCGGGGGACGACTGGAGCTCAACCAAGTAAGGAAAAAGCTCCGCCGCTTGGGACGGTTCAACGGACAACAAGATGTCCTTGGCCTGCTTCAATGACGACAACTTCACGGCCAAATCTCCATGGTTGTTCGCCGCTGCTAGCAGTGGGAGCGCCTGCTCCCTCGGCTGGGCCCCAGCCATGTAAGAATTGAGGAGGGGGAATTGATATCCTCAATTAGGCAAAATTGAGGCTTTGTTTGAAATGGGGGTTTCTAGGGTTTTGAATTGGGGAGGGGGTAGGGTTGTAAAGCAGGGAATTTGGGAGCGGTTCTGATTGTGGAGGGTCTGTGTGAAGCGAGCGCTTTTGAAAGCAAATCATATTGGTACCAAGATTTTGTCAATTATTAGTATTTTAGTATTCAACAAAAATTACTTAATTAATACCTAAATTTTAGGAATAATTACATTTTATTCCCATAAAATTTGGTACAATTACACATAGACCCCTGTGATTTAAAAAATCATATCTAGTACCCCTGAGTTAGTTTCTAGTTAACAAATAAATTAATCTACTAGTCAAAATTCACTAAATTTGTTGATATTAGCAAAAAAATAGAATGAAAATCCATATTTACCCTCGATTGACTTATTACTAACTTATTGTTGGGAAAATGATTTTTTCTAACCAAACTACCCTTATAAAGGTAAATATACACCTCTTCACATGCATTAGCTTGTAAGGTGTATATGGATAATTTGGTTAGAAAAAGAATTTATTTGGTCTATAATAAGTCAATAATTAGTAAATATGAATTTTTATTTAATTTTATTAATAATATCAACAAGTTAAGTGAATTTTAGGATCTGTTTGTTAAACATAAACAAATTTAGAAGTACTATATGTAATTTCACAAATCACAATGGTCTACATTTAATTACACCAAACTTTAGGGGAAGGTATTATAATTATTCCTAAATTTTATTTAAAAAAAAAAGGCAAAATTACTTTATGTTTGACTTTCAATTCTTTTATGAAGATTATTATAATCTCAAGATAAATTTAGTATTGACAAATAAAAAAAATTATTCGTTACTTGATTAAGAATAATAGTAAAAGTTTGTTGAAACTCAATTCATTACGTACAGTAAATTAAATCCAAATAAATTTGTTTATGTGCTATAATGATTTTAAATTTGGCTTAAACTCGATCAGTTAGTAGTAAATTTGGCTTAAACTCGATCAATTAGTAGTAAATAATAAAATATGTGTAAATATATTAAATTGTTTGAGTTTAATTTGCATTTGACTTTATTAAAACTTGTTTGGCTTTAACTATCTATTGATCAAATTTAGTTCAAATACAAATTTAAAATCATTTTGAATCATATCATTCTCACACTAAAATCATTTATCCAACTGTATGTTATGTTACAAAAACTACTATATTTACAACACAGTGCAATTTTTATTTTTATGTTTACATATTTCCTGCAAAGACTAAGTGTTTTTTTTTTATCATATATATATATATATATTCTATAATTTATTGGAAGAAAATATTTTAAAAGCTTTACATTCATGCAGTGACTTCTCAAATTTAATAAATTTTACAATATGAAGCTAAAAATTAGATAGAGCAAATAACTTATATTGGTATATTTTGAGTAAGAGCAAAAACTTTAAAATTTTATTTTGTTTTTTACAATACTCAAAGCGCAAGTTATAAGTTAAATTATTTTTAGGGACAAATTGCATATTACCCCCCTTGTGTTTTCAAAAGTTAGCTAAAAATTCCCTTGTGTTTTAAAAATATGCAAAAAAACCCCTGTATTTTGTAAAACCCTGCAAAAAAACCCATCTCCGTTAGAAACTAACGGAGAGTGTGTAACACACGCCCCTTGTGCGACTGAGCTTTCGTTTTTTACCTTTTTTGAGGTTATTTTATAGTACAAATGACCATTTTACCGTCTTCTTTTGATTATTTAAATATATTTTAATAAATTAATATTATTGATTAATTTAAATTACTATTTAATCGGAATATATATTAATAAATTATATTTATTTATGAAAATAATCTACAAAAATTTACTTTTTTAGATAATATTTAACTTTTTATCTTATATATAAATATAACCCAATTTCCAAAAAATTCAATTTTTTTGAAATTTAAGAAAAAATAAAAAAGATTGGGCGACAGCGGCGGCAACCATCGTCGTCGCCCAAATCAGCCATGGGCGACCGCGATGGCGGTCGCCCAGGTTGTGGGGCGACAGGGGGCGCCCAGGTTGTGGTCGTCGTCGCCCTCTCTGCTGGCGGGCGGCAAGGGGTTGGGGGAAGGGGGGCTGGTGGCGGCTGGGGGTTGAGGGTTTAACATATATATTTTATTTGTTTAAATAATTTATTTTTATAATTTATAATTTTAAATATAATATAAACAAAATAGATTATATCCAGGCCCTTGATTTTTTTATAAATTTAAGATTTAACGACTGAGATGAATTGATCAAATCCTACGGTTTTAATGCAGTCAAAAGAGATCCAACGGTCATTAAAAAATACAATAATATAGATATATAAGGGCATAACGGTCCTTTAGCAAAAAAATTAACGCCGTTAGGTTTAGTTAACGGCGAGGGCCGAGTATGCAGGATTTTACAAAACACATGAGGTTTTTTGCATATTTTGTAAAACACAAGGGAGTTTTTAGCTGACTTTTGAAAACACAGGAGGGTAATGTGCAATTTGTCCTTATTTTCAGTCCCCTTGTTTTACAAGTTACAATTTTGGTCCCTCAAATTACAAATTTTTAACAAATTCTATCATTGTTGTTAATTCTGCATTAGAAGCTAAAAGAGAACGTAGGTGTGGCACAAGCTAGAATTTGGGGGGAAATTGGATGCATTTGGGCACCCAGATTGGTTGGTAATAATATAAACCCACCCCAATTGCATTTAACTCCAAAATTTATCTCCTAGAAATAGCCCAAATCCTCATTCTCTTAATGCAAATTTTTGATTGAAAATTTTGTTGGCAGTCTCAAATATATAATTCGACTAAAATGTAAGCCCTGTTTTTGCAAGCATAAGTAAAATGTAAGTCCCTATTTTTTTGCTAGTATTAATGAACCACATGCATGAAAATGTGCTCATAATCACATAAAATGTCTCAAAATTACAAATTATCTCACAAACAAACTGTCACACCCCCAAAGATAATACGATTTTATGCTGCCTAAAGGATACACATTAACAACGTTATTTATATAGATAACATAAATCGGTTCATAATCAGTTATACAACTTCTCTATCAACATAACTAACAGAAGTCTTCGCTCATCCACAACACTTATACGTATCTCTTTCACATGTAACAATGTAGAATATTCATAATCTATTCACAATCCATTCTCTCTAATGTATGATTGATATTCTTAAAACTTGTGACTTCTAATCATAGACTTGTGAGGAGAACACCGCATACTGACCCGACTTGACTTGGAATGTACAACGTTGACCTATCCCTCGAGAATGAACACAACCAGAATTTGCACCTGAAAAATATTTGCAGAGGGGTGAGCCTGCACTCAATAAGTAGACAACCAGCACAATCTATACATGTAAATTGGTTTAATCTAGACCAAACAGTAGCACATCACACGTAGAACTTTCAATAAATCAATTTCACTGTTTCCAATATATTCACAAAGCGAGCATCACATAGCAAGATAATCGAACACATTAATACCTAGTCTGCTTACACTAGAGTGATATAGTGCATTTTTCCACCAATTCAATCTCACCAATCATCACATTACGTTAAGTGAAACCCCCTTGGTATGCCACATATGCTTGTTTGCCACACAAGCTAGTTTAGATCACCAAGGGGTATCCACATAATAATTATACTTGATTTCCATAACTCCCTCATTTCCCTATATCACCGTTCTTGTAAACAACTAATCACACAAGGCAACATAGCATCACAAGTTCATTTACGAGCATAAATAAAACTCACGGAGCATGAAAAATACACTTTCTCATCTTATTTTCACCACATCATCATGCAATAGTAAAACATCAAATCAATCATTCCATCATAGTAATTCATTTCCAACACCATTCATACATCAAGGTAATGCCAAGAGATAAACCGGAGCACATATAAATGATTCTAATTGTCTACTTACCTTGCTTTCACGACCTAACCATTCAACTTAAACCATCCATCAATTATAACCTCCTCATAGGTTATTAGGTGCACAACCATATACTTACATATAGATATTATCAAATAAAGAGGAGCATATATAGACGGTGCTAATCATCTACTTACAAATTGCACCGGTCATCGATGGTCTTAGTTCGTGGCATGAGTTTTTTCAATGGATCCAGCTCCTAACAATATTCCAAATATATTTATTTAATATGAACAGTTTCAGCAATTAAGAATAAAAGATGAATACTTGTGTCACCAAGTTAATCAACCTCTTCTAAACAAGTTTGACAACACCTTTGTCCTAACTTATAAGTTTTCTAGAGACCAAAATATAGCTAATCAAAATGCCATTTTTGCTCTAAATATTTTACTTTGTCTCTAGTTTTATCTCCAACAAGAATCAGGCGGATTGGGTTTATATACAATACGTTATTTAGGATTTAGTACATCCTTGTTTTCACTGCTATAAATTCTGTTTTACTACTTTGAAATTCTATAGAAAAAATCACATAGCCGTTCAAAAGTCATGGTATTATCACAATATGATACCCCATTTGTCTAGTTTCATTCTAAGTCAGAATGACACAATTTGAACCTTTATATCTCAAGTTTTAAGGTTTTTAGTACACCTTGTCCGATTTCCGGTCGAAACAGGACAAAATATTTTTTTCCTATTTTTACCAATTAAAAAAAAGTTTTTAGCTTCTGATCAAAACTAGAAAGTTATAGACGAAATCGTAAAGTTTTCATAGACACCAAAATTACTAATTTTGGACCGATAAAACTCGAGGAAATCGAGATTTACAGAGACTATTCTTTGTGATTATTTACTATTGCTACTCTTTCAACTTAATCAGTTTGTTTTTCTTTAAATCCAACTCACACACCAGCTCCTACACGAATTTAGACAAGAAATAGGAACTATAACTTACCAAAACAGTAGTGACAGTTTCTAAGGTTGATGAAAATGGAGGAATTACCAAGCTGATTCTTCTTCTTCTTCGCTTGCTCTCCCCCCCCCCCCCCCACCGCCTCTCCCTCTTTCTTTTTGTTTTATTGCTGATTCTACACCCTTCTATATATTTCTATAGCTGATATTTATCTATATATATATATAGGTGTCTAGGTATGTAGGTGTGTATATATCTATATATATATGTGAATGTTATATTAAAGACATATGTTGATAAGGTTAATTATTTGTTTATAGTGTGGTAATATATTTCTTTTGTTTTGTAGGGCATATACATATATATTGTGTAGTGCTAATATTTATATATATATATATATATATTACATTAAGACTTTATTTGTTTCGCTCTCATCTTTACAAGTATTTTTATTTAAACCCTCAACAACTTTCTATTGCTTCAAATTTCAAGTATCGCCAAGAATATAATTATCACATAATTTCTAAGTAAGAATCAAATATTAAATAAATCAACATAATATTTATCCATTTTATTATGCTAATAAATCATAATTCTATATTTAGATTATGGGGCGTCACACAAACTCTCTCATAATCAAACAACTCAAATTGTCATAAACATAACCACAACGTAACAATTGTTACTCATGATACACTAAAAGTGTATTTGGATTGATGAATTTGAATTTGTGGGAAGGATTTCGAAAAATAATTTTAAATGACTACACTCGAAAATAATATGAAATCCAATAATATTCAACAAATCATAGTTTAAAATTAGAATGGACAGATTTGAAATACTTTAAATTTAAAATTACCCAAACAAATTCAAATGGTTTGTTATTAAGCATTTGAAATTCATAATTTCAAATATACTTCAACCCAAAAGCAACCTAATTATCTCACAACAACATACGCTTTTTAAGTCCTTGTCCAAATCTTCCTATCAACCCGATAACTTAGGTGGGTTGAATAATCGAACGGGTACAATAAATTGTACGGGCTTCATGACAAGAGGCGGGCCCCAACCCATAATGTCATCAAGCAACTAGGCTATATTATTTGACTTATCCAGGCTAGTACATTGAAGTAAACGTAGCCTCAGAGGATTTCCTAGTAGTCCTAGAGGAACTAACACTTTTTTAGGACCTAGTGGTTCTTCCAGGGGGCTTGAAATGGGGCCTGGTTGAACTTAGGTTAGATGCAACACTTGGCGGTATTGAAGCAATCTGGGGGGGGGGGGCAAATATGAAGGCTCTGGCTCGATTCTCAATAACTGCTCTTAACTTAGAAATACTAATGAAATTGACCACTCTTTTAACAACAACTGGTGTTGACACATTTGAAGCTTGATTATCAAAAAATCTGAAAAGGGGACGAAATGGTATATATATGTCTATAGTATTAATTAAGGGGGAGAGGTCTAAAGTAACTAACTATGGTTGACAAAATGTACATCAACATAAATGCACTTTACGTTAATTCAAAATTTACTGACATGAGCAACTAAAATTGAATGCAAATACATATTTACCTCATATTGATTTATTACTGAGTTATTATAGGTCAAACAAATATTTTTAGACGAACTGACATTAAGGGTGAAGTTATGCCTCCTCAAATCATTAGCATGTGAAGATTTATAAGGGTAGTTTGGTAAGAAAATATATTTTGACCTGTAATAAGTGAATTGAGGGTAAATATGATTCTTTTTTTCAATAACAACAAATTCAGTGAATTTTGACTGACATAGGGATTTATTTATTAGACAAAAACAAATATCAGGGGTACTAGGTGGAATTTCTCGAATTACAAGAAATCTACGTGTAATAACACCAAACCTTAAGGGAGGACGATGTAATTATCGCTAAAAGTTCACTTATAAGAGTTAAATAGAAAATTTAGTAACTAAAACTAAAATACACATTTTCAAGTACTATATTATGGCCGCGTCTACATTATATGATTGCATTAAGGATGGATAGAGCCCCAAATTTAGCCTTAATCCACATTTACATTGTATGATTGATGCCGATCTAAATTAAGGGGATCCGATATATACTAAGATAAACCCCAATAAATTGTCACACTTGAGGGGGTGTGATAAGTTATCTTGGATGGCCAAATTTCAGCTTCATTGTTGCTTTTATAATTTTGCCCTCCATTTGATACATGAAATTGCATACATACAAATAATTAACATTTGATTAATACAAGAGTTTTCTTAATAATGATAACTATTAATTAATCTAGACTTTTGTTTTTAACTCTAAGAATAATTAATTTATCCAAAATTGATTATTAGATTTTTGGCACTTATAGTTATAGCATATACGTACGAATGCTAAAGAAATTTACTTTTTATGTTAAAAAAAAGAGAAGGTTTTGACTTAATTAATTATACAATACGAATAATAAATAGTTTGATCACCAACGAGATTTTAGGATTGACTGTATGTGATGCACGATATAATACATGCAATAATTTTATTATCAATAAATGCATGTTTTAGGTTTTATTAATTACATTAATAGAAAAAATTCTTATTGACTAAACAATAATTATACATGCAGTACGAAATAATTATAGGATGACACATATAATTAATATTGGATTACAAGAGTTTAGTTCTTGTGATTCAATGTTAATTATTTCCTGTGTTGTCACAGTAAAATTAGTTTTATATATACAAGAGTTTAGTTTTACTGTGGCAACACAATGTAACTTGACGATACAAGATTTTAGGTTTTATAATTATATGAAATTATACATACAAGAATTTTTCATTGACTGAACAATCTCTAATTTTTACTAAGAATTAAACTGGATATTATTTTTTAAAGTAAAATTAAAGCCACTATATTAACGATATTCCGTAAATTCCTTTTCAATGTTAACATACAGTACAAACACACATAGACGCACACATATATCATCCGTCATTACAAAAAAAATTGATGAATTTTAAAGTAGTTAAAGTTTAAAAACATCAACTAAATTGCAGCTTGGATTTTGATACTTAACCGAGAATATTTGTCATACAATGTAAACAATCACCCACTTTTATGTTTACTTTGTTTTGAGTCGGCTCGGTATATTTGGCGTAGGCCTGTCATTGCATCTGATTATGATTGGATCACAATCAAGCCCACCACCCTGGTATTATAGTCTCACATGAGGCCACCATACGGTGAGTAAAATTTAGCTCCCATTTTGTTCTCAAACGTCCCCAAACAATTTACTTTATTGTTTCCATTTGTGCATTAAAGAACTAGTTGACCGGCTTTTTTGATAACAATGGCAAGGCATATTTCTTTTGACAGAAAACACAACTTCTCAACCCCTCCATCTTTGAAGAAGAGACGATGATGGCATTCGAGCTCAAGTTCTTCTGAATGCGGTTGTTTTTAAAAAATGCACAGATTCTACTCTTTATTTTAGATCCATTTCACAATTGAAAAAATGTTTACTGATTGTTGTTTGAATGTTTGGGAGTTGCTGCGGTGTAGAGGGGGATTGAAGGGGCAATGTTGGGGTGGGGTGGCATAAAACTAGTGCTGGAGTGAGGCAGAGGAGAGGGGAGTCGAGGGGGCAGCGCTACGCGAGGGGGAGGGGCGGCTGGTGGTAGGTTTTGGGGTGGGGGAGGGAAAATATATGTGTGTGTATATATATATATTAACTTTGTTATTAGGTATTTATTTGTTATTTTATTATATATTATATAAATTATCTTTTATGGAGACGAATGTTGGTGTGATTTGGAAAATGATATAAAATATATTAATTATCTGTTTGTAAAATATTATATATTTTTAACTTTTATATAATAGATTATATATACTTCACTTTTATGTAAAATATATTATTTAACTTTATTTATGTATACAAATATATCACATTTTAACAAAATAAAAAATTAATTATGCGAGAAAAAAGTGAGGGGTATTTTGGAAAAATTCATATTAGTCCATGATTCAATCTCAAATTATAGTAAAAAGGAAATAGTATATTACTTATATCCACTATTTTATCAACACCAGTAAATATAAAATTGAGCCACTTAATATAATGATTTTTAACTTAATCCCAACAATTATCCTAAAGTTATCTATACCATTTAAATACCATCATTCTAAGTAAAGGTGACCTGAATGAATGATAAAAAAACTTGAGACTAATTGTAGTGTGTTTACTATACGAGATTGCGTCAGTGAAATTATATTTAATTCAGTGCTTACTTTGAATGGTAAATCAACTTTAAAGATAAAATGTCCTTAATACTCTCCTTTTTATTAGATGTGCCTTCTGAATGCTTGTCTTGTGTTCGAGTTACATTTTTTTGCTTTTGCTACAAATGGACACAAACTTGAATCGTCTTTCCCATACTCAATTATCTCAAAGAACTCAACATTTTGTAAATTTTTCTCTTGGATTTAGCTAAATAGTATTACACCCCCACGTGCTTTAAAAACTCAGCTAAAAATCCCCCTATGTTTTAAAAACTCATCTAAAAATCCCATTCTGTTTTATTAAACGTTGCTTACTTGCCCCTCTCTGTTAAATTGACTTAACGACGTTAATTTTTTGTTCACATGACCGTTATGCCCTTTTTATTTTATATATATTTTTATTTTAATGACCGTTGGATTTTATTTGATTATATAATGATCGTCAGATCGAATCAATTAATCACAACCGTTGGATCTTAAAAAAATTCAAGGTATAGATTCAATAAATTACTTAAATTATCTTACATATAAAAAAATGCAATTATAAAAAACAAATTATTATTTTATATAAAAAATTTCTACTCCCCACCCACCCCCACTGCTACACCCTACCCCACTCCCCACCACCCCGCGCCCTACCCCTCCTCACCTGCCACCGCCGCCCCTGTAGACGCCGTCGCCCTTCTGTGCGGGAGCGGCGACCGTCGCCTCTACAGATGGGTGATGCCGCCCTGCAGACGGGCGTGGGGGCGGCGACCATGCCCCTGTACCAAATCCGGTGGCGTAGCCGTCGCCCAGAACAGACCTGGGCGACGACGACGTCGCCCAGACAAAAGAAAATGGCCGATGGCGACGTCGTCGCCTTTCTGTGCGGGGTGGCCGCCGTCCTAGTTTTTTTTAATTATCTTAATTTATTTTCATTAATTATATGTTGTAGTTAATTAAGATTAATTTTAGATAATTATAATAATTATTAGATATTTAATTAACTATTGTTTCTGCAATATATATATTGGATTTCTTTTTTTTATTTTAAATACATATTGATACTAATTTAAATATAAATATTATTGATAGAAACTAATATAATTAATAAAAATATTTGAACTAAATAATAATTTAATTTATAAATTATAATTATTGTAAATGCTTAACATTTATATTCATGTAGATATCTAAATTTGAAATGTATTATTTAGTATATCATTCTTTCTAACGTAATTTTTCTATTTTTTGGTATTTTGATATCTAATATAAATATATTTAAAAATTAATTTATTTATATTTCTATGAGGGATAAAATTGTAAAAAGAATCCTTGAAAAAACAGTCAAGTTGACAATGGTAATTTTAGATACAATATAGGGATATTTTAGTCAATTTAGGACAAAAAAGGTCAAAACATGCAAAAAATCAAGTCCAGATGCACCTTAGGCCCGTGTTTGTGCTGATTTTAATTTATATTTCATTGAAATTTGATTTGCATCGTCAATTTATCGGGTAAGTGATATTATTATTTGTAACTTTCTTTTATTATAATTATTATATTATATATGTATATGTATATAAAGTGTGTATAAACTATCAGTATATATATATATAATTTTTTTCTTTCAAAAAAGGAAAAAATATTATATATATATATATATTTGGGAAAAGATGGTATTAGTATTAGGCATATATTGATAAAGCAGTTCGTACAACCAACGCAACGTTCCCTGCTGAAATTCGTCCCACCCCAACCCCTGTTCGTGAAGTCGGGTTTCCGGGTAGGATCATGGAGGGTTGGGACCCGACGACGAAGTCGACTCTGACCCAAATCCCCTTGCTGTCGGTGAAAGCGGGGCCGCGCGACGGCGGCGCGTGGACGCAACGCCTGAAGGAAGAATATAAGGCGCTGATCGCCTACACTTCCATGAACAAGTCCAAGGACAACGACTGGTTTCGGATCTCCGCCGCTAATCCGGAGGGGACACGATGGACTGGCAAATGTTGGTACGTCCACAATTTGTTGAAATACGAGTTCGATTTGCAGTTCGATATTCCCGTTACTTATCCTGCTACGGCACCGGAACTTGAGTTGCCACAGCTCGATGGGAAGACGCAAAAGGTTTGTTTGTTTGATTAATTGCCGAATTGATTTTGTGTTGAATGGCTTTATGATTTTGTTTAATTTGTTTGTGTTTTAGATGTATAGAGGAGGGAAGATATGTTTGACAGTGCATTTCAAGCCGCTATGGGCAAAAAATTGGTAATGTTTATTTGTTTCTTCTTTTAATTTAGTTGCGGATTCAAATTTCAGTGATTAGTCTTACTGTGGTAATGGCATTTTTCATTTGTGTGTTTTTGTGAATGACGAGCAGAAGATCTCTGTCACTAGTTATTTGTAGGAATACTAGACTATATACTCTTTTGTGGGTTTTCGATTACTTGCTGATTCATTGGAAATGGACGGAAAAGTGTTGCTGCAGGAACTGGATACTTGCAACCTTTTGAGAAATTGACGAGGGTTGCAAATATGCCCCTTAGGAGAAGATTGTAGCCTGCTCCTTTTCAGTAATCTGGTTATATAATGCCCCCATTTGATTACAGCTTCAGGCAAACAAGAATAATTTGATGACTTTCTCCCTGGTTAATCATTGTTTTCTTGTTGACATTGGCATCAATGACTGTGGGATCAATTTGGCTGTTGTGCGTTCCCGGGGTGGGGGATGATTTGGAACTTTGTTTTTCAGTAGGTGTAAGGTCTGTTATCATGTGGGAGGATTTAGTATCATATAATCTACTTGGATTTGTGGCCGACATTATGTTCTAGGGGCTTTTAGATTCTCAGCAAACTATTTGTTGATTGATATTCTATCTATTGTGCGCATTCTAAACAGCCAAGTTTTATAACTTTGATTGGACTGGTAAATGCAGATGCATAATGTTATTCTTCTCATTTTCCCAGTTGGGGTAAATGTAAAATGTAATTCTTCTCATTTTCGCAATGGTGAGATCTAGTAAGAATTGAGAACTTGCGTGAGACATGAATATTTGTCTGTTCCTTGGAACTTGTTTGTTAAAAGAGCATGATGCTTTATGGTGGAAAGTCTAGTGTAAGCCGCATAGGCCAACTTGTTTTCCCTAGCAAGTAAATGAAATGCATTCGAGAAAAAAACCCTAAATTAAAAATTGTTGAACCTACACTCATTTTCTTGCCCTTCTGGTTGCTGAAATGCTGCTAAACTTGATTATCACATTGATAAAAGGCCAATGCCTTCCTGTCAACCCACTGATGAACTATGAGGAAATTGACATATTCTTCAAGGAACTCTTTTCCTGTTCCTAGTAATTATGCTGAATGAATAATTGCATTTTATTACATTGTAAGGTCGGAACTAAAAAGTTGAATCAAAAGTGTATCAACTAAGAGCATTCTACATCATTGTTACCAGTGATATGGTGGCTGTGTATAGAAACTAGTTAGTAACTTTTCTACACATGCGTCCTGGTTATGCCACTCTGATGCAATTAAAAATTATTATTTGTATTCTTTGAAAGATATAACAATGTTAAGTGCGAAAGAACTTTTTTTTTTCATCTCGCTTTTCATATTATAACCAGCCAATTTGTTTCTTCTTCGATAAGATGTTCTTGACGAAGGTGCTGGGGTGTGCGGACTCATGGTTGTTATCCTTCTATATTATCTCTGAGAGTTAAAAGTGTGGTAGCAGTCTTTGCATGTTCGCCTTTCTCCTTTCAGTAAAAAGCTCCATATTTCTTTTTCTGTACATACTACGAATGGTTATTCTAACTTCAGTTTTCTTTTGTTTTACCAGTCCTAGGTTTGGCATAGCACATGCTCTATGTTTGGGCCTCGCACCGTGGCTTGCTGCAGAAATTCCGATTCTTGTCGATTCTGGCATGATTAAGCACAAAGATGATGCAGCATCTTCCAGTGAATCTTAGTGACTCTCCTCATGTTTAGACTGATATAATAAATAATGTTTAACTTAAGATCTCGGTGTTGTAGGATATTAAGCTGGGCATGTTATGTGTTAGTTGGAGCAGAGCTCCTGGGTGTATACTTCTCTTTGAATTGTTTTATTTTGTTTATTAGGGATTACATCTTTTGGTGATACAAAATACATAAATCTGGTGAAGTTTCTTGCACCACCGATTTGAACGATTTCATTTCTGTGGATGCATAAGTATTTTTATACTTTTGGGTTTCTCAATTGCCTATATATTATCAATAATATACAGGGGAAGACCTGCTCCTCCCAGATGTGTGAAGCTCCATTTCAGTGAAAGGTAGTTTTCATTTTGCTAAGCAAATTTATTCGTGTCAAAATGAGAATGCCGGTTGGTCCAGAAAATGTTGATCATCCCATCACAGGAACATCAAAAGGAAATACGTTCAATGTGATAGGTCCATCCCAATCTGAAGTGCCAGCCGAACGAACAAGACTGGGAAGAATTTTATCACTGTGATCAACTGGGGTACAATGTAAGAGAAGCCTAATTGTCTTCAGAACACTCTCCAGAGTGATAAGGTAATGATACTCTGCAACTCTTTGTTTCATGTTTTTTTTTTATTCCAGCCTCCTGAAAATTTCTCCTCTCTTCAGCCATTTGCATGTCTGAAATTTACTGTAACTAGCTTTGGTACATCATGAGTTGGAACACTTTCTTACAAATAATTAGCCTATCTAAGTCTGGAAATTGAAAATAAGGTTTACAAATAAATGATGCCTTGATTAGTGCACCTCAAGTGCTAAGTATATCAAAGATTATTAACAAGTACAAATTAACATCTTGCATAGCTCATTTTAGTTATCTAAATCTTCAAATAATCAAGCAGCAAATTCTATTAGAAGTCAGCCAAGAATTATGCTGTAAGTTTGTCTGCATGATGACAAACTAATTCATTAAGGTTGTCGATAAATAAAAGAAAAAACTGTCTGTCTTGAGTACCCTTTCCCAGATTCTTAGAAGGGACATGTCTGCTAGTTCAAGTTGGGAAAGGCAAAAGAATCATTCAATAAAATGAGCAAGACAGCTCCGCTCGCAATCAAACAGAAACAATTTGGTACCCAGTTCATGTTGGCATATGTATATTCAGTTACATATAAACTAAAAAGACCAAACTGGACCAGATAAAAACTATACAAGCAAACAATATTCTTCATGGTAAGATGGCATACATATGTACTTCCCATTTGAAATCAATGATGATACTAAAATATAACATGTTTAGAATTGATACTCTCTTTCCGTTTTTCTCATAGGCTTCACCACGCGCAAATTTAAACTTAGAACGTTGGTCCAGCCGCCAGGATCTCCTCAGCGAGGTTGTTGTCTGCTCCAATCTTGTAGCTGAGGAATACCTCAAAGTTCTTCTTGAAAAGACCTCCCAGCTTCAGAAGAGTATCCTTGTATGCATCTTTGTCAGACCACTGGAAGAACAGAAAAGATCATACATCATTAGACCACAACTTCTCCCTAAGTTTGAGAATTAGATTAAGATACAATTACACTTTTGTGTTGCAATAAATTAAACTTACTGTATTGGCTGGATCTAGTATTTCTGAAGGTACCCCCTCAATCTCGGTAGGGATCTCAAGCCCGAAGATTTCTGTCGTTGTGTAGTTTGCTTCCAGGAGGGCCCCTGAGTGTATGGCATCAATTATTTTCCTGGTATAAGCCAACTTGATACGATTTCCTGATCCGTAGCTGCAGATAAAACAGGTTTAGTCAAATGTATTATCGTTGTATGGAGTTGGATAGTAATGGCTTGTTAGAATGTGGAACCTAACACAACGTTAGATTATGGTTCAACTATCACAGATCAACTTTATTGCCGTTCAGGTTCTAGTGTCTTTGTTTTCCTTCTTAGTTTCTGCACACGTTTCTGAATATATGTTGCAAGTTTCTAACACGGTAATTTCATACCTTCCTCCAGACCAGCCAGTGTTGACGAGCCAGCCAGTTGCTCCGTGTTTTTGCATTTTCTCTGCCAGCATGGCCGCGTACTTGGTAGGATGAAGCATAATAAATGCTGCACCAAAGCATGCTGAAAACGTTGCCGTAGGCTCCTTTATACCATCCTCCGTTCCAGCTACCTGCATTTCAAGCAAAGACATCTATGCTCAGAAATAGGACTTAATTGGTCCCATAATTAAGTATAAGCAACACAGAAAGAGGATATGTTCGTGGCTACCAAAGCCGTGTAGCCGCTTATGAAGTGATACATGGTCTGAGCCAAGCTGAGTTTGCTGACAGGAGGAAGCACACCGAAGGCATCACAGGCCAAAAGAATGACGTTTTTGGGATGAGGACCGACACACGGTATCTTTGCATTTGGAATGAATTCGATTGGATATGCAGCCCGAGTGTTTTCTGACATGAAAAGAAACACCAAACATGTTGAAGCGTTAGTACATGTCCGAGTTGAATATCTCACCAAATACTTACACTTGTCTCTTTGGTTATATGACATAAAAGTAGAGTTTATCAATCTGCATAACGGATGTTAGAGTTTTACCTGTCACAGATTTATCAGAGTAGTCCACTTCTCGCGTGTGTTCGTCGAACACCACATTTTCAAGAACTGCACGCAGCAAGATTTAGTGTGTCAAGACTCATCTAATATAGCTAAATAGAGAAAGACAAACAGCGAAAAACAAGGCCATACCAGTGCCAAACTTGATTGCGTTCCATATATCAGGTTCCTTCTCCCTCGACAAATCTACGCACTTTGCATAGCACCCACCCTCAATGTTTGACACGCCGTTCTCACTCCAGCAATGCTCATCGTCTCCAATCAAATACCTGTTGTGATCCGTAGACAGCGTTGTCTTACCAGTCCCTGAATTAATAAATACAGCAGATCACCATGAGAACATATCTACAGAATTAACAATACAAAACCAGGTCAAAATCATAAGAAGGCAGGGCAGACAACTGATCAGACAAAGCTAAATATATACCTGATAATCCAAAGAAGAGGGCTACGTCTCCGTCTTTTCCCATGTTGCAGCCGGAGTGTAAGGAGAGGATTTGACGCTTAGGCATGAGATAGTGCATTACACCGAAAAGGCCCTTCTTCATTTCCCCGGCATATTGGGTGCCAAGGATGACCATTTCCCTCCTAGCCAGATTCAGGTCTATGCTAGTAGAGGAAGTCATATAATGCGTGTAACGGTTACATGGAAACTGACCAGCATTATATATTGTGAAGTCCGGAGTACCAAAGTTCTCCAGCTCTTCAGGAGTGGGTCGGATACACCTGCAACCCGCCCGGTTATTATTGCATGTTTTAAGCTCTTTCTTACAACACATTTATTTAGATTTAGTAAATCAAACAACATATGTGTGTATGTGTCACAGAATGTGCAAACATGTACAAAATTCAGACGAGCTAGTTGGTGTTAAGTTAAGTTGCTCACATGTTGTGCATAAACAGAGAATGGTAGGCTCTCGCGGAGACGATCCTGACTTTGATACGATGCTCTGGATCCCAATTCAAGAACTGATCGTTCACGAAAACCTGATCATGCAAGGGGGATTCTTTAATCAATGTTCTTCTTCTGAATTCATAAATCACGACAGTGAAATACACAAACTAAGCAGTACAATGGGAAATTTTAAAGAAAGCATCATTATCTCATCCTAGTGCAGATTGGACACTGGCAATATTAGCACTTTTCCTTTATGACTTCATGTTATCTTTCTTGAAACAGACAGCTTACTGATGAAGGTATTCAAGGGCAGAAATACAATGCTGAGGGATCTAAGTCTCATGAACTTCCTTGATTGAAGATAATCAATCAACCAATATCTGATTCTTACCTTTTGGTAATACGTTATCTTAACTGAAAAACTAAGATTGTGAACAGAAGACAACATTAAACTTTGCAAGAATATCACTCAACTGGTTTTTCTTTTACACAATTATAAATTTATGGGTTAATTTAACTCACACCGCTTACGAAAATGCGAAATTAGCGAAAATGTGAAATTAGCGAAAATGTGAAATTAGCGAAAATGCGAAATTACACTTTGCCTAAAGAAAGTTCTAAAATTACACTTACACCCCCTTCAAAAATTCACCGTTTACACACCTCTTTTTGTTAGGATTTGGACAAAAAATGCTGACATTAGCAAAAAGTTTACACAAATTTTCAATTTTACTCATTATTTAACATTTCAATGTAATAATTTTGTATTTATAACGAAAAAAAATGTAACAATGATAACCTCTCTCCATATATATATATATACATATATTCCATTTATTTTCTCATAAGTATAAAACATACATGAGAATGTTAAATGAGAGACAAAATTGAAAATTTATGTAATCTTTTTGCTGACATCAGCATTTTCCGTTGAAACCCTAACGGGAGGGGGTCGGGTATAAACGAAGATTTTTTAGAGCGAATGTAAGTGTAATTTTAAAACTTCTCAACTTTACATTTTCAGAGGTGTTTAAATATAATTAACCCTAAATTTAACAAAGATAACAGTATATCGACAACTTGGAATTAGAATGTCATACAAAAGCAGCTAATGTAGATTCTCTTCCAGTTCATGAAAGTTGCATAGATATTGCTATGTACGAGCTAACACGAAATTGGAAAGTCCACTTTCTTTCCTTACTTTAGTGGCTAGAATTCGACAAAAATAAGGATATTTCTTTCCCCATCAATTGTTGATTCGAGATATGTAAAGATATTTATTTATGGCTATGGCCTCATTCTACTGTTTATATGACCAACCCATAATCATGGGACCCTTAAATTATGATTATGAAATTTGAATGAAGTCTATTTCATCACCATCAACATGATAGCTAGAAGCCCCCACAAATTAAATGATCTATGATAAACTTGAGTCCTTCCCAAAGTTCCCAGTAAACGGACATGGAGGTATAGACGAAGGTCGAAAAAGTGAAAGTTTATAACTTTATACTGGGTTGCTGTTAAGAATATCGATCGAAATTAGTGGCATCAAATAATTATTTTGATGAGATGATAATTTAAGATTTAACTTTTCATTTCATGACACCCCAAAAAACGATATTCTTTTTTTTTTTTTGGGACCGACAAAATATTACAATTTAAATGGGTTAAATGCAATTTGCCTCTCTGTATTAATTAAAAATAGCAATTATCCCCCTGTAAAAAAATAATTAGCAATTTACCCTCCTGTGTTATTTAAAATGCAACAAACAACCCCTCACAGTGATTTTTTGCTCCGTTTTTAGGGGTTTTTTTTGCTTCATTTTTTAAAATACAGGGGTAAATTGCGATTTATTTTTTCACAAGGAATTTTTTGCATATCACAAGGGGAGTAATTGCATTTTTACCCAATTTAAATATCCAACTCTAAACAAGATATTGGCAACAAATCAGAATTAAATTCATTTTTTCTCATGTAACTTAGATCATTTAGTGTTTTGATCTTCTAATTTTTTAGGATAACGTTTTTGTCATGCATTTTTCAATTTCGCGATTTCAATCATTTTTTCTGGGGAATTCACCATTATTCTTTAAAAATGCATGTGCATTTTACGTGACCTTTTAAAAATGAGGTTATTGTGCCTATTGGCATTTTTACTAGCATTCTTGTCCTTTTACACTTTCTAGAATAGTATTTTGGTCCTACATCTTATTATTTTTTGCAATTTTAGTCATTTTTCTAGCCGGAATTCATCCTTCGTGCCGGTAGGAGTAAACTCTAAAAGAAAAAGACTAAAATCGCCGAAATTAAAACAAAAAAATGCAAGACCAAATTACTACGCTAAAAAATCAAACTATTAAAAAACAATGCCAAATAATTTAAATTATAGAACAAAAAATACATTTATTCCCAACAAAATAATATTGTAAGGATACCTTTTCCAAGGAGCACAAGTAATCCACCGCTCTTTCTCTGTTGACCAAGAAAGTATGCTCATCCATTTCAATATTTGGCGAACCCCTATCATATTCACAGCATCATCATTTCGTGACCTCATTCACTTTAACGTAAAAGTAACATTTTCACTAACAAATTGATTAAAATGGAAGACAAATTCAACACTAATATATAAAAGTCCAAAAAAGTCGCGTATCGAGAAACATAAAAGCGTGAACTCACTTTCCCCACCAAAGATCATCAGCGGTGGTCTCATCCTTGACAACACGCTTATCTCTCGGAGAACGCCCTGTTTTCGCGCCGGATAGCGTCGCCAATGCTCCGCTCGATGTGATGAACGACCCTTTCTCATACTTTATAGCTTGCTCGTAAAGCTCTGAATATATATTTTATAATTAATTTGAACAATAATTATTGGAAGAATTAAATTAAAGAATGGAATATGGTTTAATTTTTTACCAGCAGGAGAGAGATTATAAAGGATGTGAGTAAACTTAAGGGCGCTGTCGCTGATGTTGAGAGTGGGAGCGAAGTGGTGGTGCTGGTGGCTCACCGCCGACACCCGCGGTGTCTCCGCCGTCCGCGTCGCCGGATCTCCCTTCACCACCTTCGGCCCCGTCTCCCGCGTCAGCGACGCCAAAGATGCACTGCAGTTAATTCAAACGCACAATCAATATATATATTTTAATTCATCAATTTGCACGCAGAAAAGGGGGGAAATAAATACCTAATGGACTGAAGCTGCTGTTTCTGGCGATCTTCCTCCGCGAAGGGGGTTTGCGTGGCTGTGAGGGGGGTGGTGGGCGCCGATTTCTTCCTCTGAAGGGAGTGCAATTCGTCGAGCGTCTGAGCCTTCACCGGCTGGGCGCTGTCGTCGTGGCAGATTTGCTTATCGGTCTCAGCATCTTCAGCCTTCTTATGCGTCTGAATCTTAGGCAACCCGTTCCGCCCTCTGAAGCTGCTGTTGAAGCTGAATTCTCCGTTTTCCCCCGCCATTGATCAACTCTCCGGTAGTAAAAAACCGACCGATGGAAATGGGAAGCTAGCTAGTGATGATGAAGAAGAAGAAGAAAATCGGATGGTTGAAAATGGGTTTCAACCATGCAGAGTGTGTGTTGATGGAGGGATGGTGTAATGGGGTGTTCGTGGTGTAATATTTATACTCGCCGAATGGGTTAAATATATATCTCAACTCTGGTCAAGTTAACCATGGTTTATATATGATTAATTAGTGTAGATCAACTAAGGTTGGCATGTTTAGATAAGATATCTTGAAGTATTTTTTTTAATTAATATTATAATAAAGTCAATATTAATAAATATATGAAAATTATAATTATAATTGCACCATACATATGCATAAATAGTTTTGATGCGAGCAAAAAATTGCTTATTCGGATAAGTTTAACTTGAGATTTGATGGGAGTACAATCCAATTTACGACAAAAAAAGGACCAAAATACCCTCAAAAGGGGCCCAGAACCACTAGAAGAACCCTGGACCTGAGCACTATTTGGACGGGTCGGATCGTGCGATCCGACCCGGATTAGCGACCCGGCTCGTACCATGCGCTAGGAACCAGATTTAGACCCTTGATGTCAAAGTACCTCGGACTTGGGAGATGAGGCCACGTGGGCCATGCAAGTACGGACACTTGGTGCTATAAATATGTCTATCCCACAACATTTAAGGTAAGTTATTCTCGTAATATTCGACAAGATATTTCTACCAGTTCGCCATATTTCCATCTCGACCAGTGTCTGACTTAAGCATCGGAGGGTCTACGCCGGGGACACTCCCGGCTAGTCTCACGTGCTTGTTTCTTCTCAGGTTACTTGTCTGAGAGCTTACGAGATCGAGCTCGAGGGTATCAAACTAAGGTGAACACGGGAGATCGAGTGGGCCACCAGGATCAAGATTTTTAGCATAGTTTTTCACAAGTCTTGGAACAAAGATTTGCAAAAACCACATTAGCACTTCGACGCATAAGTAAATAAACAACGACAGAAATAATAATTGAAAACGAAAAATTGTAGTAGCGAGTAATAAACAAGTGCTAGAATGTTTTAAGCAATAGTGTTTTGTGCATGCAAGTGTCGATAGAGTGTTACCCTTGTTGAGGGGAGAAGAGCCCTTGTTATAGCTCTCGCCTCCTATCGGTTGGGAGATTCTGGTTCCCTTTGGACTCGGGAGGGTGGTTGTTGGCAAGAATAGACTCTAACTATTGGAGTGGGGGGGTTGGGGTAGGAATTCTGACCATTGGGGACTTATCCCCATGCAGATAGGACTCTTTCCTCGGATAAGCCCCCCACATCCTCAAGGGCAATTGAGATAGGTCAAATAACCTCCCTAGATTCTCAGGCATCTTCTATGACCGGGAGACGACCCCTCCGTCAAGCTGTCCTGTTAAGATTAAGCAACATATTGGCTAAGTTCTTCCCAATGCGCTGCCATGCAAGCAACCCCCAAGAGCCTTCCTAGGCCTCCATGAGCTTTCTTGCTTAATGAACCCTTCCTCGGGTTGGAGGCTAAGATCTTTTATCCTTTGGGCTACATGTCGCTTTAAGTTTTTTTTGGGCTTCCTCTCGCATTGGGCCTCTCTTTGGTCCTTGTGTTTTTTCAGCTATCAAATTTATATTTATATTTTATTAAAAAATGTTTTCCATATATCTTGCCACCTGACCAACTAGTTTTAATAACAACAGATAAGATGAGTCTAAAATTTTAATAGTCTTAGATAGTTAAGTCAAAAATAATATATATATATATATATTATATATTCATACACACTAACTCATATCATTGATTCTTGATTAACTCATAGTGTAGTGTTTTTACAAATTCTGTTGTAAGAACAGATGATAAGAAATATGCATTGACAAAAAAGATAATTCGTAAAGTGCTCAAATTATCTATTTTATGGCTCAAAAATTCCTTAACAAGGTTAAGGACTCGAACATTCTTGTATCTAGGGTGGATCAATCTGACCAGTCCGATGCGCAAATCCTGGCCATTGAGAACATACAAGTTTGGTTTTATTAGTAATCCATACTCAATTTATATGAAATATCCAATTTTTAGACCGTCATTAATTTAACAGTCCAAATATTTTCACTAGGAACAATTTCAATATATTTTTAACTTATATGTTAATTTTAAAATTATTCTCTACTACTATTAAAGACAGAGTTTTCTGACTCGATCATGCATAATCTTCTCTAGTGAGATTGTAGGGGTGCGACCTCGTTTATTATAATTATTTTTTATTTAAAAATATAAATAAAACATAAGAAAAAAATGATTAGAAAATAAATTTTTTGTACCGTACAATTATTGGAGGAGACACAACTTGGATTATTTTAGTAATAATAATAATTAAAAACATGTATGTTGGAAAATGTTGAGATGAATGTATAACACGTCATACGATCTGATCGGAAATGTGAAAACCGTTTGACGATTTATTCCTAGTCTCGCACAATGGCCTGTCAAACGGTGTACTCCACTCAAAGAGAATAGTCTCTCCAATAAAATACTTAGTCAGTTTGATATGTATTATTTTTTCTTTTTTCATAATTTATCAAAGGAAATATTATTATTTTTCATAATAAAGTCAACTTATTTGTACAGTACACGATGTGAGGATATCTAGTGGAGGTGGTCTTCCAATCTTCCTGTAAAATATTTATAATTTTCAGATAAGTTTTGGATTCGTTCCCTTAATTCAAGATTTTTATAATTTGGCTTTGGTGCATTCAAAATCCTAATATGTATAGATTTATCGTGGCCATTGGGTTATTACTTGTGTCTATAACTTTATATATAGTTCACGTGAAATCGTATAATTTGGTGGAATTTATAAATAGTCATTCTTTATGTTTCATGTACAATTTTTGGTAACATGGTATTCTTAGGACATTTATTATATATCTTTTTCTTACAACCTATTAATTTAAGTATCGAAGGATTATAATCGAAGTCTTTCTGATATAGTTCTAACACATGGGGTGTTTTGTAGGGTCACATCTTGGATGATCGAGGCATGTTTTTTTCATTTAGAGTAACAAGACCCAAAATTACTTTAAAAGACATCGTTCCGATATTTCGGCAAAATATTACCAATTACACCTTAGATGTAATAGTTAAAACTAAAGTTTGATGACTAGGTAAGTATAAAATTGAGGATTTGAGCTTATGATATCTTGGTATTTATCTCATTTTAATATGAGTTTGTTAATTTGTGTAAGTTCATAGTTATTAAAGGATATGTCTTTTAATGATTTGCAACTTATTATTGATTATAATTTGATAGTTTTTAAATGGTACGCGTTAAATTCTTGATCGATATATTGATGTAATGGTGAAATTATTGTTTCTATCGAAACACACTTAGAGGATATCTAACTAAATTTATTTGAAACATCTTACTAAGATATTTTCAAATTTTACAAGATGTTAGATATTATTCTAAAAATATATTTTTAATAGATAAAGTAAGATTATAAAACTTATGATATGTTAATAATGACAATTTTGTAAATAATGAAATCAAAATTAAATGAGTTTGTTAAAACATTAAAAATAAGTGGGAGCTTCTTAGTTTTTCTAGAGAAGCTTATAGATTCTTACATCTCATTTTGGATTTTAGAAACTCATCCTCGTAAAGGTTTATCAAATATTTTTTAATATCTTACAAATACTTTTATTTGCATAATAGTATGAGATTCAATTATTTATACGAACACCGAAACTCCTACTCAAATGTAGTTTAATGGGCTTACGGACTTTAGGTCTGTCAACGAGCGGGCAATACCTAAATCCAAGCCCTTTGATGATAGCTAATATTTAGATTCGAACTCAATTATATTATTTTATTAAATCTAAATCTGGACCCGAATCGATTAAAATAAATATTTAGGGTATGAATAGGATTTAGATTCTAAAATACTCGTAAGCATGGGTCTCAATATTATTAAAACTTAATACCCAAAATGTGGATTTATCAGTAAACCTAAAATCATTGAATTTGTAAACTTTTGATAAATCAATAGACTAGATTTACTTGATATCTAAAATTTTTAAAATTTTGGACATATATTTTGATATTTTGACAAAATTTGCCAGAATCATTCATCTTTATTATCGTAACTGCAACTCCAAATTAAAATTTTTATAAATTAAGTTGAGTGTAACATCATAACTTAGAAAATAAAAAAAATATATATAAAAAAATTAAATTAGTTAAGTTCAACTAACATGTAAAGTAGATAAATTTTGTTTGAATTCAAATATAAAATATCATCAAATGAAAGTTGCGCTCACATTCAAATGGACAAAAAAATGTGCCATAGTTAAAATATTTTTTTCATGCTCAACTTAATTTTTCCTTACCGGTTCTTAAATATTTTATATAAATTTAAAATTTGAATTTTTTTATTTTTTCAAACTTATCATGAAAAAAGTAACACAAGATTCAATGGATAAAACTCAGTCAGACCCAATCATTTGAGCATAACTTGAGTCTTGGATAAAGATTTATTGGGTATTTTATGGGTAGAGTCCAAATAGAATGTATAATTAATTATATTTATTGATTTGGGTCTGATAGGGTATTACCGTCCATTGATAGACATGGTTACGGTGATAGATTCACTTTTTTAATAATAATATGGCTCAATTCGAATTCCGGGCCAAATTTGACATTTATTTAAAAATGTTTGATTATTAGGCTTAAAATAATTAGTTTGTTTCTTATTTCACGGAAATGTTATCCATATAACGTGACCTTAGCGGAAATTTGGGGGGGAAAATAGACTGAAAATCGACAGCGCATTATGACAAAGTCAGACCTAAACATGGGCAATAAAATCAGGCCATGTGATTTTTGACTTGGTATAAATGGAAAATTTTGGTTTAACTAATACTTAAAGATAGAGAATTTTGTGATATTTTTTTTAATTTTTTATTATATACATATATATATTTTATGGAAGTAGTTTGTCATAACTCATAAGTCAAATCCAAATTGTACGATGGTTTGTAATTGATTTGGGTTGGTAAAGAGGACACGATCTAACCATGAGGGAGGATATGATCCAACGTAACAATAAAATACGATATAAGGGAAAAATGCTCTAGAACCTAACGTGGATGTTTTCAAAAATAACAGAATAAAAAGTAGCTCAAAACCCTAGGAAAAGATGCAATTACCCCCTTGTGATATGCAAAATGTGCAAAAAAACCCATGTGAAATAATAAATAGCAATTTACCTCATGTATTTTAAAAAATGGAGCAAACCCCCCCTAAAAACGGAGCAAAAAACCCCCTGTGAGGGGGTTGTTTGTTGCATTTTGAATAACACAGGGGGTAAATTGCTAGTTATTTTTTCACAGGGGGGTAATTGCTCTTTTTGGTTAACACAGAGGGGCAAATTGCATTTAACCCTGAAACCCTACCACCTCATGAGGCAAAGGCTCCATTTTATACGAAAGTAGCGCGAAAGCTTACAAAAGGAAGAATAAATTATAACAGGTTCTCTTGAGATTTGTCATAATTATAAATACCCCTCATTGTCTGAAAAATTACAAATATCCCTTTGAAATTAATGATCGTATAACAAATATCCCCTCGCGACGACTCATTGTAGGAGGTATTTGTTTGACGTAATTTTAGAGAGGTATTTATAATTTTTCAAACAATAAGGAGGTATTTATAATTATGAAAAGATTCAGAAGAGCCTGCTGCAATTTACCCTATAATGGAAAAAAGATACAACCTCATAAAAGCATCTGTTTTGCGAACCCCAAAAAACCAGAACAAAGGAGTTCATAAAATTTGTTACGAAGGCAACCCAACAAAGATATCGAGAATTTTTTTATGAAGATTTGTTACGAAGACACCCCGACAGAGACATTAAAAAAAGATCTCATGGAGATTTGTTATAAGGGCACCCCTCCCCCTCCCACAAAGCCATGAAGAAAGATTTTATGAAGATTTGCTACGAGAACATCTCTGCAAAGCAGAATAAATTCCACTATCAACAAAGATGAGAGGGTGAAGAAAATTAAGGAGTGATAAAAAAACAAAAGAAGTTTTACTAGAAAGAACTTCCTACATAAAAAAGTGTCCAGGACATCATCAGTAATTTTCATTAATAATATTTATTACTCTTTACTAGAATTAAAAAACAAATTTCGATACTCAATATAAAATTGATCGATAAAATTTTTTGAGTCGATTTGTTAAATATAACAAATGAATAAATCAAAACTAAATAGAAATGTTTTGTTTAATAAAGGTTCAAATTTGATTCGATTAATAAAAATGAAAAAAAATATAAAAATATTAAATTATTTGAACTCGATTCTATTAAAATTTTCAATAATGGTAACATAAAATGTAAAGAAGTCAAGAAGTTAAAAAGTGAAACAAAAAGAAAATTACCCCGTTTGTTTATACTTTCATTTTCAATTTTCAATTAAAAATATGTATTATCAATATTGTACTTGTATAGATTTTCGTATAAAAATGAGAAATATGTTTGAATTTATTAATGACATTATGTTTTATATGATAACACCTAATTAACTAAATTCAAAAAGGGTAAATTACAACCACCTCCATTTAGGTTTGATATAATTATAAATACCTCTTCGTTGCTTGAAAAATTACAAATACCCCCTTGATTTTAACGTCCGTCTAACAATGAGCTCATTCCATTAGCCTCCATTATGTTTCCATCCAATTTTGTAATGAATGACCAAAACGCCCTTTTTGATTATGAATTGTAACTTTATTAAAAAAAATTTCAAAATATTTCCATGGACTAATATGCCGTATAGATTATTTATTTTATCCACCTTATTTTTTTTATATTTTTTTCTTTTTAAATTAGCATGAGTAAAATAATAATATTCACCTTACCGTCTAGGGCTACATGATAATTTTTTAGGATAAATTACATCTACTTCCCCTAAGGTTTGACATAATTACAAATACCCCTTCGTTGTTTGAAAAATTACAAATACCCACCTGAGGTTTGTAACCGTCTAACAAATAACCCATTTTCATCAATTTTTATGAATGAACTGACCAAAACACCCTTATGCACTAAATTATTTTTATTTAATTTTTAAAAAAAATTTTGACTATAATGTGCAGGGAGAGATTTCTTAAGTTATTTACATAGAGGAGCAATAATGCAATTTGCCTTGATCGATTTTTATATAATTTTAATAAAAAATTCAAGGGCAAAATGGTCAAATTTAGCCATTTGGTTAAAAATTACAAACCTCAGGGGATATTTGTAATTTTTCAAACAACATGGGGTATTTGTAATTATGCCAAATAGATGTAATTTATCCTATTTTTTATAAATAAACAATAAGAGAATATTTATAATTATATTAAATTTTAGAAAAGGTAACATAATATATATATATATATATGTTTCTAAATTATTAACATAAGTAAGAAAGTGAAAGACGAAAGCAGAAAAATAGAAGGGAAGGGGCAACGGTCGCGGTCAGAGTCAGCAGCCAGACATCCTTACTGTCAGAGTTAAGAGTGAAAACGACATTTTACGGATAATCAAACCGTGACCGAAATGGAAACGGGCTGCGGTCAGACCAAGAGACACGTGCCGCTTATAAATACTTAATTATTATTTTTAATTATAAAATGAAGTTGATATATTCTTTTAGATTATGATAACTAAAAAAGAATAGGTTAAATTAAATTAAATTAAATACAAATGAATCTAAATTAAAGAAGGAGAAAAGTGAGAGGGAAGATGAAAAAATTAACTTGGCACCCTTTTAAATAGGATTAGTTTTGAAAATATATAAAATAGATCCTTGATATTTTATTAATAGTATAGATGAATACGACGACGGTGATTAATAATATAATAATTTTTACGAGAAATGAAAGTATTATTGTTTAAAAATACAATAATTAGATGTTTTAAGTTAGAAAATACATTTTCTGTTTATACTGATAAGTTTTCTAATAAGCTATAAGTATTTTCCATTTTGGAAAAGTAATAAAAATTATATATTGCTCCCATTTAACATACTACATATATAAACATGAAATCCATACTATATATAATTGTAGAGGGCGGTTTTGGTGTCTTCATTTTTTGCTCTGAATTTTTTTTTACTTTTCAAGTTAAGTAACTATTTTTTTCCACTTATTATTCCACTCTTCCACATTTTTTTATATGGATTTTATTTATTCATTTATCTTTCTATTTTATTTTACTCAATTGTATTTTAATATTATATTATTAATTTAATAAAAATATTATTATATTTACACACGCCACTACAAAAAAATGACCTTTAACCACGACTAATTGTCATGGTTAATACTAAATAACCGTAGCGAATAGTCATTGACCACGGCTACACAACGGTTGTCGGCTTTTCGACTAATATGAAGTAAAACATTATATCTTCATAAAATTCGCCCCAACTCCAGCCGTATTCGCCAGTTGTGATTGTTGCAGTAGATGTGCCTTGTTAGATTTTTTGGTTCACGCATCCAACACACATTTGAATATGAGACCTCCCATAAAAAAGTCTTGTACCTAAACAATTGGGTGGTCCCCTAGAAATTTTTTTAATATTTACACACCCAAAGTTCAAATACAAAACCTCTTATAAGGAAATATTGTGTCAGATTTATGGATTGTCTCACGTCTGGTGTTAAATGCAAGTCTATCAACTTGTTTTCTTATCCGCATTTTCCATCATTCAAGAGCATTTTATACTAATAAAAAGGGTATTTTACCAACAAGACGTATGTCGAAATAAGCATCCATCAAATTATTATTTATTTATTTTAAATTTTGGTTGGAAAAATCAATTGATTGTCTTTTCGAGTTTCTATTATGTATGGGCTACGAGTACGGAATAAGATGCAGACTATTTGTCTATTTAAATAATATTTGAAAATAAGCTTAGTATAATTAATTTTATGATATTATAACATTACATATTCAATCAAACATTATATATATTAGCATGATCTATCAAAATTTGACTATATTTATTAATTATTATTTTATTATGCAATATGCGGCTGTTGCTTTTGATAAACAGTCGTTTTTGGAGTTTACTCTTTTGGAGGTACAAAGGGCACACCTTCCAAATATCAAGAAATGCTATAGTTTTTGCTCATTTATTATTGCTGTCACCAATATTTATTATCAACTCATTTCTTTTTTATTTATCCACAAAATTTTGATTTCATCCATTTACACGCTTTAGTAGGTTTATTTAATTTGTAATAAATAAATCAAGTGTAAAAATATCAAATAATATTAATTTGGCGATGTCTCCCTTACGATCATAAGATGAGGTTGCTCGATCTCTGACTGAACGATTTAATCTTTCATTCATAAGTCAAAGTCAGAAAATATTGGGTGGTTTGTCATTACAATCCTCCCGTACTTAAATAGCAGAGTCGTTAATTGTACACCTAATTTGTAACTACTGAAAATATTTTTAGTGTTGATATAGTTAAATCGATCACATTTAAGACAATCTGTAAAATTGAGTTGGACATAGATTCATTTTACAATGTACAGTCCACATCGTTACTGTGGTATTTGAGTCGGCCTGACCCGATTAAAAGTATGCATTCCTTGTTCTACTTTGGTATTTTTATAAATTTTTAGGGATGATTTTGGTCTTTTATTTATTCAGTTTAGTAGTGTTAAAATATTAAATACTAAACGATTCTCATCTTTAACAAATTTAATTTTTTAGATAAGATAGCCATTCAACACGGTATTAAAACAAGGCTAAATAAGAAATCCTATATTCGAATCTCATTACCATCCATTTATACAAGAAATATTTCACGTGCAGAATTTATACGCGAGGTGATGTAGGTTTCACATGTAGGATTTGCAAGTGAAGAGACATGTTAATCATTTAACAACCTGGGGCTCCTCACATCGGGGATGAACATGCCACGTCAATAATAGAACATATATTATACTTACATAAGCTTGTTCGTTTGTGTTTTCATTTTCAATTTTTAATTTTTTAAACAGTAATTAAAGTGAAAACGTACTTGTTTATACGCATTCTCATTAAAAATATATTGATTTGACATAACAGTTTAATATTAAATAAAATTTCATTAATTAATCAAATTACATTCTCATCACATATAAAAATTTATATAAAATTGAAAACACATATTTTCGTCTGAAAAAATGAAAATGGAAACACCAAGAGAAGGCTTTCCCATTTTGACTTTGGACCAATGTATCCAAACTTGTTAACCCAAAACCACATGTCCAAACCTGAAAGCCGGAGAGAGGGAGGGCCTAACAAGTCATTGTAAGAAGTCTATCTTTTATTTACTTAATTATTTTGAATAATTTGGAAAGCCCATTTCGCCCACCCTGAGGATTTCAAAGGTCTTTGGAGATAAATAGATTAATTATCTCATTTCTGTAAATCTTTTAGATGTTTTTTTCTTATGTGGTAATTACGCACGTGATTACATCAACATTTCAATAAATTAAGTAATATATCAACACGATTAAAAATAATAAATAAATTATTATGACCTACATAAGGTCATATACCCAAATATCTCATTAGACGAACTTGTTCACGGTACCACACTTCTGTAATTTTATTGTAGAATAATTTACATCAGGGACCACCTAGGCATAGATGATTAATTACAAATTGGTGATTGATTTATACTTAACTATTAATTGTTATGCACTGGCAGATTACGGACACACAATCTTAGCTAAAAAATGTATAGATAATTACACATCCATTAATAATCATTAATATAAAAAGCAATGAAATGATACTTACATAAACGGAACAAATACTTACACACTTTATATAGGGTCATAAGACATTAGTTTCAGTCATTAAGCAAGTGACTTCATCTACTGAAGTTTAGGATAAAACGAAGATTACACGACTTAAAATTGAAATGGTGAATTGAGGGAAAATCATACTTTTCGTTCTATGAAATATGCCCAGTTTTAATTTAGTCCCATATGTTAGACTGGTCTCACATTTAGTCCCATATATTAAAAAAAAAATCTCAATATTGGTCCCACGTCCTAAAGGGATGAAGTCTATCTCTTAGCAACTACCTCTTCGAGTCCTTAGGGAACTGGACTCCTCGGGTGGCAGGAGGTGAGGATTATAAACGGGGACCTACCCCTGAGTAAAGAGTAACACTTTCTTAGCCATCCACACACATAAAAACGCTATCATCCGAAATATGCTCACATTGAATTATTATCTTAAATTACGCTTTTGCAGTTCTAATTCCCACTTTCACCATTATTTACTAATTTGAGCATTGCAGTGCAAACGTATTTTTTACGAGTCTTCTTTTAAGAATTTATGAAAATTCAGGCCCAAATATCATAAGTTGGACGTTTCCATATAAGCAATTTTTTGCCCGCATCACAAATAAATATTAATAAAGCTAGTTATTTATTTGTAAAGACTGTTAGAAAAACCAATATTGAAATAGCAAAGAAATCTTGATATGATCTACGAGAAAAAAAAAATTCAATTGATTGAATTGAATAATGACAACAAATTAAAAATGGGGAAAAAAGAGGAATTATTGGGTTTAGTACTTTGACGTCCACATCTGAAACTGAAGCGTTCTTTTTCCACGACTGTGAATTAAAGTTGTGGCGGAAAAAGAGCCTGAAATCTCATCTACCAATCTCCATCTCCACTCTTCTCATCTTATCTTTTTCATTCTTCAATCTATCACATTCACATTCTCATTCTCATGATTGAATAAAATTACTTTTCTATTTACTTTCAAAATTTCTATATCGACAAATTATCGTCGTGACCTAATAGTTAAGGATGGGACGCTACGTGATTTATATTATTTGATAAAATTAACGTACGTTCTAACTTGTATGTTGATTTTTATGTGGTTAGCTTTTGATTCTTGGTGATTGTCAGCCAGCTGTAGGGATCTTGAACGCTGCATAGCTGCAAATGCAGTTTTTTCGGACGGGCTTATAAACAGTCATCTCTACTTTATAATCTTTTTCTGTTTTTTATTCAAAACAAATAATAACAATAAAATTAAGTCTCACCCAAAATGTAATCACTTAATTAAACTATTTTCAAAGCCCATTGATGTTATTTTAGCTAATGCTTGTTGAGTTAAATAATAGTGAAAATAAAATTTAAAATATCACGGATACGTATTTAGAAGATATTACACAAATCATTCTAAATTTTATTTATTTTCAGTACAAGTTTTAATTTATTTAAATTTTCAGTATCAAGTATTTTGGGATAATTCGCTGTTGTCGCACTCCTTCAGAGTTATTCTATGTCACTAGGTTATGAGAGTTGTTATTATCGAATTCTGTCATTTTATTTTAATTTTTAAAGTAAATTACAGCTACCTCCCCTCCTGAGGTTTGACATAATTATAAATACCCAACTCGTTGTTTGAAAAATTAAAAATACCCCTATGAGGTTTGTAACCGTCTAACAAATAACTCATTTATATCCATTTTTATAGGTGAACTGATCAAAATGCCTTTATGCACTGAATTATTTTTTATTTAATTTTTAAAAGTTTTTTAGACTACGATGCGCAGGGAGAGGATTCTTAAGTTTTTTTTTTTTTTTTTTTTTTTTTTTTTTTTTTTTTTTTTTTTAACAAAGAGGAGCAATAATGCAATTTGTCTCGACTGATTTTTTTACAATTTCAATGAAAAATTCAAGGGCGAAATGGTCAATTCAAGCCTTTGGTTAAAACTTACAAACCTTAGGGAGGTATTTATAATTTTTCAAAAAACAAGGGGGCATTTGTAATTATGTCAAACCTCACGAAAGGTGGCTGTAATTTACCCTAATTTTTATCTCATTTATATTCTAAAATAAAATAGGCCACCTACATACATAATAATTTTTTCCTTTAATTTTATATACACTAGGCGAAAGATTATAATATAAAGCAAAATTTGAATTAGAAGAAAATATCCAAATTACAACGTCCCCCTTCAACTATTGTTTATTCTCATTCAGTATAGTAAATACGTTTAAAAACAAGCACCCCAACTTTTGATTCTATTCAATAAAGGACACAACATAGTCTAAGCATGTTCTTGATACTCTCCGTTGATTTTTGGTGGATGTTTCTATTGAAACCTACAAACAAAAGGGGATTATAATCTTACAAGGATGAAGGATACTTATTATATAATTAATGTATATTATAAAAGGAGCGATGAAACATAAGGCAAAATTTCTTATATTTTTATTTATTTATTTGTTAATTTAATTTAATTTGAATGAGATTTTTCTATTTAAATTTTCTTGTAGTTATTTTGGAGGTCTTCTATTTTTGTATATGCACTCTCTTTACAATATATATTAATTAGAGTAAATTAAAACGGGCTAATATCGTGAGGTTTATTGTAATTATAAATATATCATCGTTGTTTTTGCGCGAGGTATTGTCCGCTTTGGCTACAAATGAGCCTCACGGTTTTGTCCTGAAAAGGCGCCTCACAAGGGAGGAGGTCTTGGCCTAACCAGTCCTATAGCGAGATATTGTTCGCTTTGGCTTCGGTCACATAAGGAGGAGCCACACAATTTTGTCCTATTAAAGCGTCTCAAAAGGGAGATGAGGCATTAGAGCTTATAAACCACTTAAGCTCCTCGTCTGCGACCAATGTGGGACGCTTGCCTACATCATTAAATGATGCGGCTTGCGATTTGATCGATGTCCCGTTACGCGAGGTATTGTTTGCTTTAACTACGTATGAGCCTCACGATTTTATCGTTAAAAGACGTCTTGCTAGGGAGAAGAAGCATTGAGGCTTATAAGCTACTCAAACTCCTTCCCTGCAATCGACGTGGGACGCTTGCCTACATCATTAGGCCCCTAGACAAGGGACTTGGGACGGGTACATGGCCTCATTATCACAAACGACGCCAAATGATGCGGCTTGCGACTTGATCGGTGCCCCATTACGCGAGGTATTGTTCGCTTTGGCTTTGTATTAGTCTCACGGTTTTGTCATGAAAAGACGTCTTGCTAGAGAGAGGAGGCATTGGGGCATGTAAGCCACTTAAGTTTCTCGTTAGCAACCAATGTGGGATGCTTGTCTACATCAATATTGTAGGGGGTATTTGTCAGACATAATTTCAGGGGGTATTACTAATTTTTCAAATAATGAAAGATTATTGATAATTATGACGAAACTCACAGGATTCCTTTGCAATTTATCCATTTAATTAATAATATATAATTTTAATTTACTAATAAGTAGGATTAACATATACATGCAACTATTGTGAAAGAGAACAAAAACTCAGGTTTTCGTAGTCGGAATTAAAACTTCTGACATTGTAACTATGCGACCTCAGCTTTGTTGGGACGCTTCAGATCTATTTCAAGAACTGATATTTCTAAAAGGGACAAATTATGGAACTTGTGGATGGGAATATGAGACGCAACTCATCGTAGGGCCATATTTGCTACTTTTATGAGAAAAAGTGAGACACCTTATATTAAAAATAGAATATTCCATCAATTTTCCCATAATTATGTCATCGCCAGAGGAAAAAAAAATCCTCACAAACCAAACGTATAATAAAATCTTAAATTATTATTGTAATATTTCAGATAACGAGAATGTATTGGTAATTATATCGAACCTCAAGAAATGTAATTATAATTTACTTTTATGAATATTAAGTTATTTTTAGAATCGCTCAAGCTTCATTTATTTAATCCATGTTTTGTTTTTGTTTTAAAATTTTTATACTTTTGCTAAAAAAAGATTCCTGATAAGACATGGTTAATTACTACACCGTTTAGTGTACTCATTCGAACTCAAATACTTATTCAATACATCGATATTCTTAAATTAACCAACATATTCAGAGAAAACTAGAAATGAGACACTATTATTAAAAAATGGACAACATACCCACATCAGTGGGACTCCACAACTCACAACCTCTTGGTTGTGAGGTCTCAACTTTACGACTAAACAAGACCTCATTGACATTTTTGCTAATGTTTAACTTATCACTTTGATGCCCATAAAAATGGGCTGCCTAAAGAAACCTAAATGACCCAAAAGAAAAAAAGAGTCGGAAGAGTCTGAATACAAGGCCCAAGGTGCCCTCAAAAAGCATAGTCTGAGTGAGGGCCCAGGGAGCCCCCATAAAGTATAGTCCGAGTAGAGACCCCTAGAGAGTTAGAAAAGAAGTACCCCCAGGAAGTAAATCGGCTGAAAGAGGCCCAAGTGGTCTAGATCCGAGAAGACCCAGATCTAACAAGGCCTCACAGACCCACATGGAAGTTTAGGTGCTTGGAATCCCCTAGCCAAAGTAGAAGCGCATATCATGTGGCATCTACGTAGGACTTCTAAGGTCAAATCCTACAGAATCATATAAGGACCATTCGCCTCATCGGACGTGTGGCGCCTTCAGCCGAAAATAACCTCTGACCCTTAAAGTCTTGGGATTCCAGTTGATGGAAGGTATCTCCGCAACTACTTAGCCGACAATTCGAGAAGATGTCCTCATCTCCATAAGATATCCTCATCCGTAGTAGTCTCCAACCGCCCCCGAGGATCGCGACTCTTTAATTGCTAGGAGATAATCCTCTACTAGATTCGGTGGGGATTCAACCTAATCCAATTGCTGGGAGATGACCCTCTACCGAATCCATGGAGTATTCAGTCTTATCCAACCACAATGAGGTAACCCTCCACCAAATTCGTGCGGATCTTATATCGAATCTGTTGGGAATTCGGTCTTATATGACCGGCTGAGAGTTGCCTATAAATTGAGAGCTTCCCTATATGGTAAAATCCAACTTTAGCAAAAAGGACATTTAATTTCTTACTTGAAATTTCATACTTTGAACTTCAGTTTCAATTTCTTATTTCTCCAAAAAAAAAAAAAAAAAGAGGAATTCTACTCTCAATTTCACTTATTTGACCTCTTTAATTTCCTAGCATTTTACGTCATTATTTTGTAATACTAAACCCGAGAATAATTTTTCCTCGCATCAATTGGCGTCTTCTATGGAAACATAGAACTAAGATGTGAAAACGATGGAAATTACCAACACTTGAACTACCACATCCTCAAATACCTCTTCCCAGAGAATGCTCCTCCTCATGCCAGATGATCTCCAGCTGATGATCATGGCCACCGTTCAGGGCTCGCCTTCAACAGCTCTGCTGGCTACGTTGGTATCCTTACCTAATGTTGACGTCATTATTAACCCAACTTTGAACGTTTAGGGGCTGTTGCCGTGGACGTCTTCCTTGGGGGCAGGCTGGAGCATCTGCCTTGTACGAGGTGCCCCCAACGATTGGAGGGCACAGATTGATATCCTTTAGCAAGGACTCTTAGACATGCATAGGCGTGTCTAAAGGGTCCCCCTAGGAGAGTATGAGGGCACCCCTTTCAGTGAAGAAGTCCTGGTGGACTAGCCTTCCCTCAACTGAAGGGAGCCCAATATGCTGGAGTATAATGGAACTATCCGCAGGAGCACCTATTCCGCTTCAAAAATGTTGCCCTTCTCCACGTTATACCGCTAGGGTCAAGTGTTGCATATTCATGACCACATTCACACGGTCGACCCAGCAATAGTTCAACCAACTACCTCTGGGATCAATTCGATCTTTCGAAGACTTTCACTCTCTCTTCTTGCACTAATTTGCTAGCAGTTTACAATGTCGAAAGGCGACTATGAACCTTTTTGCAGTACAACAAAAAGAAGGCGAATTGCCAAGGAGTATCTCTATCACTTTAACTTAACGGTCCTAAAGGTTCCTTCCTTCTGCTACTTCTAATGTACTAGCATGTGCTTTTATGCAGGGATTGCAAGATGGGGGCTTCTTACGTCCTTAGCCAAGAAACTTGCTCCTAATTTTGACAATCTCCTAGCTTGAATCGAAAAATACATTAACATGGAGTAGGCTAGGAAGTACAAGAAAGAAGTCCTTGGTAAGAAAATGCAAGGAACGAGAAGAAGAGGCCCTACTCCACGTAGACCTCGAGGAATAAGCCCTCCTCCGCTGAGGCACACAAGCCCTATTCCGTGGAGGCACTTGCCTTGCTCTATGCAGTCATCTAAGGGCTCATCCGTGGAGGCACATAAGCCCTGTTCTGTGCAATCATCTAAGCACTCATCCATGGAGGCACAAAAGCCCTGTCTTCTACATAGGTACTGAAAAGCACCCTCTTCCACTTAGGCACCAAAAAGCCCTATCTTCCACATTGGACCTCTGAGTCCACACCTTGTAGAATCAAATTAGGACCAGTTGCCTCAGCGGGGACACGTGGCCCCTTCAGCTAGAGTAACCACTGAACCTTAAAGTTTTGGCATTTCGGCTGAGAGAAGATATCTCCTTAACCACTTGGCGAAAATTCGAAAAAACATCTTTATCTGTAGAAGATATGCTCATCCACAATGGATTCCAACCGTCCCCTAGGATCGCGGGTCTCCAACCGCTAGGAGATAACCCTCAACCGAACCAGTGGGGTTTCGGCCTTATCCAACCATTGGGAGATGTCCCGTCATTGAATCCATGGAGAATGCAGTCTTATCCAACCACCATGACATAACACTTTACCAGATTCACGGGGAATTCAGTTTTATCCAATTGACTGAAGACTGTCTATAAATTGAGAGTTTCTCAACGAGAAAAACCAACTCTAATTTTTACTTGAAGTTTCACACTTTAAACCTGAATTTCAATATCTCTTTTACACACAAAAAAGAGGAATTCCACCACAATTTCATTCATTTGCCCTCTTTTATTTCCATTTTACTTTATTATTTTGTACCCCAATTGAACGTAAATACCATTTTTTATTCGCATCACACCTTTTTCACTATTTATTTTCACGGCAAAGTAAAAAGTCTTTGTAAATACCAGCTAACATAGTGTAATGGTGTGGAGTACATAAAAATTGGTGGAGGTGGTGATGGGTAGCGGAGTGTGGATAAAACGTGCCTCAATCAGCCAATCACATTTCAAAGAAATCCAACCAATAATCTTTCTCCACCCAAATAAACAATACAATCAAAAACAAACACACCCATCAAAGGCCGAGGCGACTTGCCCCGTTCCTCCCACAACCATCAAAACCCACCAAAATCACATATCCTCCCAATAAACCCTGGATTTTAATTTCCTGATTCTAGGGTTTTGAGGGCAATTTATCGGGATTTGATTTGTGTTGGGTAATTGGAGAATTGGCTGCGAAAAATGGCGGTTTCGAGTGCGTTTGTGGGTGCGAAGCTCGAGACAGTGTTACTCAGTAATTCGGCGTCGTCCTCCATGACTGCCTCCGCCTCCGCAGCTCAGGCTGCCTTGCTATGTAAGCCTATTGCGGCTCGACCCAAGCGGGCGGCTGTGATCAGGAGGAATTCCGGAATGATCAGGTGTGAGGTTGTGCCCGAGGCTTTGGTTCAGACAGAAAAGTTGGATCCTACCAATGCGGCTTCGGCTTCGAGTCTCTCTGCTCTTGAACAGCTGAAGACCTCTGCTGCTGACAGTAAGCACTGCCTTTCCTTTTCTCGTTTTCGTAGTTGATGGCGCTATCATATTGGATTGTGATGGGCGAACAAATTAATTACACTATCTACGAGGTTGTATGCATCTTCATTTTCAGTCTTCTGTGTAATTATCAAAGTTGTTCTGTATAATCTAGTTGCGAATGATATTGGTAGTAATAAGCATATGATGCTCCAGCAAGATTATTTTTCCCATCAGCTATGAACGGAACTAGTTAATTTGCTTTAGTTTCTACGAAAACTACTGGAACAACTGAAGCTTATTTGAGTCGATTACTATTTTTATTAGCTAATTGGCTAAAGATTCATAATCATGGTCTCTTCCATTTTGATCTTACTATGTAGTTTTGACAGCATAATCTGCTTGTATCTCCGTTGTAGTCTTCATATCTTTGAGGGGAAAATGCAAGCAACCCCATTGTGATATTGCAATTGTGCAAATCACCCCCCTATGAAAAACTAAATAGCAATTTACCCCCTTGTATTTTTTAAAATGAAGCAATTTACCTTCCTGTGTTTTCCAAAATGAAGCAATTTACTTCCCTAGGCAGGGAGGTAAATTGCTATTTTTTTTTTTTTTTTCATATGGGTGTAATTTGCTCATTTGCAATATCACAGGAGGTAAATTGCATTAAACCCTACCTTTGAGAAGACCAATCATTGTTTTCTGTTTCTTGGGTGTATGATTGCCAGTAATGGATGTGGAATTTTCTTTAGGATTGTGCTTTGATGTTGTCCAGGGTATACAAAAGAAAGAAGCAGTATTGTAGTAATTGGTCTCAGCATCCACACTGCACCTGTTGAAATGCGGGAGAAACTTGCTATTCCTGAAGCAGAATGGCCAAGGGCTATTGGTGAACTATGTGGATTGAATCATATTGAAGAAGCGGCTGTTCTTAGTACCTGTAACCGAATGGAGATATATGTTGTAGCACTTTCTCGGCATCGGGGGGTTAAAGAAGTAACTGAATGGATGTCGAAGGTAATGCACCAAGTATCTTAAAATTTTATTACCACAATATAATGAAATTAAAGGGGATAAATATGAATGCAGTATATTGATTGTATATATTTTCTTAAGCTGATAAGAAGGAATTGTGTTATAGTATCACAATTTATGGACCTAATTCAACATTACTTTTCTTCTCCTCGGTAGAGTTGTCTTTATTTTGGCTTCTTCTCCTTCTTTGAAATTCCAGCCCCTTCACTTCTGGCAGTTGAGATAAATCGAGGGTGGAGGGTTTTCGAGCTGCATTCTTATATTATGTTTTTGATGAACTGATAATGGACTATATGATTTGTCAGACCAGTGGAATTCCGGTTTCAGAGATCTGTGAGCACCGTTTTCTGCTTTATGACAAAGATGCAACACAACACATCTTTGAAGTGTCTGCTGGACTTGATTCCTTGGTATTAGGAGAAGGTCAAATCCTTGCTCAAGTGAAACAAGTGGTCAAAGTTGGGCAAGGGGTTGTGGGGTTTGGACGGAACATAAGCGGGCTCTTTAAACATGCAATCACTGTTGGAAAGAGGGTTAGAACTGAAACCAACATTGCAGCAGGGGCAGTTTCTGTGAGTTCGGCTGCTGTAGAGTTGGCTTTGATGAAGCTCCCTGAAACCTCCCATGCTACTGCTAGGATGTTAGTTATTGGAGCTGGCAAGATGGGGAAGCTGGTGATCAAGCACCTGGTAGCCAAAGGTTGCACAAAGATGGTGGTAGTGAACAGAAGTGAAGATAGAGTTGCTGCCATCCGTGAGGACATAAAGGATGTCGAGATAATCTATAAGCCCCTTACTGAAATGCTAAATTGTGCAGCTGAAGCAGATGTAGTTTTCACCAGCACTGCATCTGAGACCCCTCTGTTTCTGAAAGAGCATGTTCTGGATCTTCCACCTGTTGATACAAGTATTGGAGGTTTAAGGCTTTTTGTTGATATCTCTGTTCCAAGAAATGTTGGTGCATGTGTGAATGAGCTTGAGACTGCACGAGTGTACAATGTAGATGATCTTAAAGAGGTTGTAGCTGCTAATAAAGAAGATCGGCTCCGTAAAGCAATGGAAGCTCAGGCTATTATTGCTGAGGAATCAAAACAATTTGAAGCCTGGCGTGATTCACTAGAGACTGTTCCAACTATCAAGAAATTGAGGGCCTATGCTGAAAGAATAAGAGCTGCAGAGCTGGATAAATGCTTATCAAAAATGGGAGACGACATTCCAAAGAAGACACGTAAAGCTGTTGATGACCTCAGCAGGGGCATTGTTAACAAGCTACTTCATGGTCCCATGCAGCACCTAAGATGCGATGGGAGTGACAGCCGGACTTTAAGCGAGACCCTTGAGAATATGCATGCTCTTAACCGAATGTTCAGCCTGGAGACTGAAATATCTGTATTGGAACAGAAGATTCGAGCTAAGGTGGAGCAAACTCAGAAGTAAGCTCTATCCCATCTTTCTTCTACTAATCTGTTTCTTTCAAAGGCCTCCATTCTGAATAAGCTGAGAACTACCTCTATCATGCTTTCCCACGTTGTCTCAAATTTTTTATGGTACAATATATTAGCGGGACCAGATCTCTTGGAAATCTTTCCCCATTGATATTACATTTGTTTCGAAACATCAAGTGTCTGAAATCGGTCATTTCTCTTTGTCGATGTGTTACTGTGCATGCGTAACCATCTTCCTTTGTACAATATAATTAAGGTATTAGGATCCGAGCTTGGTCGATGTAACGATGATTTGTGTAACTGTCACTTAAAAAGTATCTATCTTTGTAATTAAATTACTGATTCTGTTTGTCATTTGTTCTATATTAAACAGAGAATGTGCTGTTCATAATTTGAGCAAAGCCATTTGTCCATCTAAAGTTTGAATGCAGAAGAAAATCTGACCACTTCTGGTTTTGCTCCAAGATTGCTACTATCAAGCAATGTTCAAGTTTACACCTTAAGCATACACGTTCTTAGAAAGAAATTTCTATATTGTCTTTGTGTTTATGCCCTAAACTTTATTCCGAAGGCCAAAAATCAGTATACTTCTAATGTCAAATTATGACAACCGGGACAAAAACTAAAGATGCTGGATAAATTACATTGACACTCCAGAGTTTAAGTGAAAATACACAAACTCTCCTTATTGTTTGTAAAATTACAGTTACAATCCCTAAGATTATATTTGTAATTACGATTATATCTCTTATTTAAAAGACAAAGCTTATACAAACAACACGTAAAATATATTATACTGAGGGGTGTAGCTATAATTTTGCAAGAGACAGGAGCTGTTTGTATAATTTGACCTACTTTTAAGGAGTATCAATATAATATAACCTAAAATGTTAGATCTCAGGGTTACCAAAAAAAATAATAAATAAATAAAGGAAGAAGAAGGCAATTCAGTTTCAGTCAGTGAGGAAAGAGAGCAAGGTGGTCAGCTACGCATAGTGGATCAATCCTACTTGTCCATCATTTTTTATATGTTTTGTTTAATAGTGCTTCAAGGCCCAAATCTTAGCTACATAATTTGATCTTTAGGGATCATTTGCTCTACGACAATTACGTGGGCTTCTCTAAGTTAGTGAAACCGTTGTATGTTCTCTTCATTAAGTGTTAAAGAAATAAAGAAAAAACACTCCCAATTTTTATTTCTTTTTTACAGTGATTACGAATAAAAATAACATCACAAGTAAATAAAAATTGCACCTTTATAAGACCAAACATGAGCTATTTATTGGAAAAAAGGCATGAAATTATGTAATACCCCTCAACCGATTTGGAGCATATAAGAACGGGCTAGCCTGGGAAGGCTCAAGCGACCCAATAAGAGAAATTGCACAGGCCCACAGAGAAACTAGAGGTTTAGGTACCCCAACTTATGTGGAGGCCCAAACCTGGAGTGCCCCCAGGGATTCAAGCAAGAGGTGTTTCTAAGAGTCAGGCGGCAGGTGCTTTTAGGGAATTCAGATGGTAAATTCCCGTAGGACGATCTACTTTACATCACTTCGCCGAACTAATAAGTTTCAGCCGCTAAAACTAGGACATCTAACAACAGGAGATAAGTGGAAGGCGGTCGTATCCTTAAGGTAACCGTTGCCTGTAAATAAAAGAGCCGTCCCTGCAAAGGGATGCCTCCAACTAAATCCTGGATAGTGGGGGTCCCTGCCACCTTACCTGAGGATGGTAGATACAGATAAGTTTCATTTGCCAAAGCCAAAACACGTGGAATCAGGAGAAGGCGTCTTTATCCCTAAAATAACCTCCAACCCAATAATCTAGGAGCCCCCAACAAATATATTTATCCTTTCAGCTTTTTCCGAAGACTTGGGACTCCAACTCTAAGGAGATAACTTTCCGACTGAATCTGGGGGATTCGGCCTTATCCCACCGACTGGATGATCTCCTATAAATTGCAGGCACCTAAATCAACTTTAATTTCACTCTTGCACACGAAAAACTTGCACTCTATTTAACTCCCCTATCTTATTACAATTTTATTCATACAAATACTAACTTGAGCGTGGAAATGCTAACAATTTTTTTATGCAAGTTCTCGTTCTCAGAGGGTACCAACCAAAAGTCTAAAGATCTCAACTTGTAAGTCAGAGCGTAACAATTTTTTCTCGTATCAAAATTTATAGCCGATCTAACTCTATTCATCTTATCATAATTCCAGAATTCAAACAATATAAATAGTTCCTCTACAACTCAAAATGGAGGCAGGTGACTTACACTCTAATCATTCATTTGCTCTTCAACTTCATAGGATCGTCACCTAATGTTCCTATATATTGCAGTCTGATCCCCTACAAAAAAGTTCGTCACCTCATACCTCATTCTCTCCCTCCCAAATTTACCATTAATCGTCTCTCTTCACAACACCTCACGAGATGTTGCCAATTCGAACACAGACAAGAATCCTAAAAATGAGGTTAATGGGGGTGGGTTTGGTCAGATAAAACTATAAGTTCTTTGAATTTCACCCAACATTCATTCTGCATATGGGCTAACTGTAACCTGTTCGGACAGAAGACAGAAGTGGGAAGTGAAAGTCAGTCGAAACAACATTAAATACTGAAAATAGCAGTTCAAGGTTTGTGGGACTCTCTTCTGTAGGATTAAAGTGGAAGTTGATAGCGATTGAGCTATGCACACATTCAATGCAACTTATACTATATATGGAACTTTGATATTATCTTGTAGGTTCATTCATCAACTCTGGATTCATTCTCATCTTTATTTTCTCTTACCAAAACATTATTTCATACATTTTTTGGAACGATAAAGGTTGTTATACATAGATTCATGAACATGTTTGTGTCGTAGAATTTAAATAACGGGTAATTCAAGTTTATAATTGGAGTATGATTAGACTTGAACTTAATGCAAGTTGCTCGTTTCAATATGTCTAACTTGAGGTGTTTGGACCTGGATTCTTGCAAGCCTGAGAGGGAGAGGACCTATGAAAAACACGTCAGCACTCCGACGTTCAAGTTAGTAAACAATCATAAATATGATGATTGCGGATGAAGAGAGTAGCAAAATGAGAGCAAGTATGCTTGAGCAATGAATCTTTCCTGTTTGCAAGTGTCAAGAGGACAACCTTTCCTCAAGAAATGAAGAGCCTATTTATAGTCGGTACCTTTACCCTGGAGAAGGAGTCCTTCCTCCGAGGATCCTAGATGTCTGGGTGATTTGACAGGATCCACGCACCTTTTTCGATCCATCTAGCAGGGATGCTGGCCACGTATAGCCACTTCTCCCCTAGGGATAGTCTGGCGTCCACGTAGATCCATTAGTGAGCCTTTCGAGCTTAGGACGGTCCCTAGGACGATTCTTCTCGGGCCAAGGCTTCCTCCCTGCTCCTAGGCGGTCTTCTCCACCTTTTTGGGCTCTCTCGGCCTTGGACTGTTTAGACTTATCATTTTTTATGATATTAAAATCAATTATATGACAAGTATAATTAGACTATACAATTAGTTAAATTAAATCTAAATAAGAATTGTTCATAAATAATGTACCCCGTCAGTTCTCAAATTGTACTGTTAAATTTGGTAAAATACATAATTTTAGATTAACTTTAAAAATATATTAGAAAATAGAATTTTTTTTTTAATTTTTTTATTTATGGACGTCGGAACATGGCTCTACAAAGTCAATGATCGTGAGTGCAATATCTGAAAACCACTATGATTGGTTGCATTGTAGTTGTAATCTTAATTATTATCGTATTAACTATAATATCTTTATGTTGTCCAATTAATATACTATTCCAACAACATAATCATCAACCAATTTTCTTTATTCATTGATGCGATTAAGTCGTCTCAATAATATGTTGTCTACGTGCGTTTTATGATGCTAATAAACATTAATCTATTCAGGATAATGTGGTGAAGCTCTGCTCATTGCTTGTATTTTCTAGAGTAGGTATTTTTCGCATTTGATGCAGCTTGCAATTCAATTGATATTCATTTGCGTGAGGTATTATCTGCTCTGGACTCGTATGAGCATCACAATTTTTGTTTTGAAAAGACGTCTCGTTAAGAAGATGAGGCATTGGGGCTTATAAGTCACTCACATTTCTAGTTTGCAACTAATATAGGACGCTTGTCTACATCTCCCTCAAAAGAATGTGATTTTCATCAAAGAGTTGTTTCGTGTAGGAAACTTGTTCAAAAGGGGATATGTGAAATATTAGAATATATTGATAAAATCGAAGCAAGAGTTTAACTCTTTATTATTAAGACAGAAGTCACAACATTGGTGCTGATGAATCTAAGCAATATATCTCTCTACATACACTAATTAGGGACGACAATGAGGCGGGTTCTTTTGGACCTGGGACTCATCATGCCTTACCCTGTCTTGATTCATTGGAACCCAAAACTTGCCCCATCCTATCTTGAAAATTGCTCCACCTTCGGGCTAGATTGATCAAACATGCAAGACCCGACGATTTTTTTACTTTAATTAGTGGATATAATTATTTAGAAAAATTAAGTTAGTTGTTTATACATATCCGATAAGTTAGTATTATAGCTACAATATGATTTATTTTAAAGAATGTACATACTGATAAAAAATAATTTTTTATACTCATAAATATTATTTGGAGCGAATTCAAAATCAGCCAAAGTCTAAAAAAACCGTCCCCAAACCCAAACCCGCCTCATTTGAGCCAATTCCGGGATAAAGACTTGCTTTACCTATCCTATTGCCATCGTAATTAGTTCAAAATAGCAGTACTACAAATTTTATGAAAAAGTAAAAGTATATAAGAAGTAGTAAAACATTTTTAACCTGAGAAAAAAATTACTCTCTTTTTTCACTAATGGTGTAAAAATGAAGAAACAAGACAAGATAGGGTCCAACAATACACAAAGAGTGTAAGTGGGCCTATAAGGTAAAAGGGCCGGGCCGTCAGGAGCAAATGTCTCTCTGGCCCAATCTCCCGCCGCTCTTTCCCTCCTTTTTCTTTATATATATTCTTTTTGTATCATTTTTTTCCTTTTTTTTATTTTCTAAAAAGAAATTTAAGAAAAAAAAAGGAAAATGGAAAAGGCAGCTAAAATCTAGCGTTTTCGAAGCCGTGCAGATCGCTGACTGTGTTCAAAGATTTCTTCATGTGAGCCACTTTAGCCAGCTTCTCAGCCGCCCTCCAAGCCGACGTCGGCGTAAGCGGCTCCCCATTCTCATCCACGAACAACCCCGTGTCTCTCTCCTCCGTCCTCCGCCGCAGCACCAGCTGCTGCTGGTACTGTATCCTCCACTGCACCTCCGCCAGCTCAGCCTCTAGGCCTCTGATATACTCACCAGCCGACTCTGACCTTGACTGTAGCAACAAGGCTCGAGCCGATGACAACAGCTGCATGGCGCTGGACAACTCGTTGTGCTCAATTAATCGCCGGGACTCGGCGACTGCCCGGCTGCTGATGAAAGAATTTCTCAGCCGTTCGATCCTCGGGGATCCTGATCGGACTGTCTGGGGCCTCGGCACCAGCAGCGCCTGATCCCTACCGTAGATCAGCTCTTGAGTGGCCGGGTCCTTGTAACAGCATTTGACCGAAAGAACATGGTGTGACCCGGCCCGTGAAGCGGGAACCCGGATTTCGACGAGTAGTTCTTTTTCTTCCTCAGCGTACAGATCGCCAAGGCGGATGCAACCCGACCCGAGCACCGTCGGCCGTTCGTTGCACGAGTAGACGGCCGTGATCTCAGCCGGATCGGACCCGGATCCGAAGCCGAGCTGGACTCTCAAGTCCTGAACGACCACGCTCAATAACCCTCCGACGCATTTTGAGAAGGCGTCCTCAGCTGGCTCGCGGCCAAAGCCGGATGAATGTACGGGTATCTCGACGTGGGCGAATCGGGTCGACGAGACGTGGGATGATCCACGTCGTTGGTTGGTTTCGTTGTTGGGAGGAACGGCGTCGTCCTGGCCGTCGGATAGAAGTATTATGCTAGCAACCGGGTTTCTCTCCCGCCGTTCTTCAAGCACTCTAGTGGCTTGCTTCAGAGCTTCAGCCATGCTAGTTCCTTGGCTGCAACTGAGCCGATCAATGATCCGGCGAGCCGTGCGCTGACCATTCGGCGTCATTCTCCTCAACGGCAAGAGTCTCTTGGGAGTCGCCGAAAAAGCCAGGATGGAGAGACGGTCAGCGGAGCCGAGTGAGGAAATGACCAAACGCATGGCTCGCTTCAGCATCTCCAGCTTGGCTCCGCACATGCTCCCACTCACATCGAGGACCGTCACCAAGTCAATCGGCGCACGTTTCGCTGCGTCGCGAACGTGCGGCGGCGGGGGGGCCTTGACCTTCAGAACGACGGCGTATGTGTCGTGTGTGCGGCCCTGAGAAATCACCGCCGCGTCAGGCAACAAACTCACCTCCACATTTCTTGAATCCCTGTTGAACGCAAACGCATCATCGCTGCTCGAAATCGGATTCACGAAAAATCCCTGAAATTCTTCAACCTCCTCTTCATCTTCAACAGCTTCAGGAATCGGAACGAACTTAGCGCCAGCTTTGGGAGTAACCAATGGCTCATCATCGGCATAGCTTTTGCCCTCAAACTGTTTGATAAATTTCGGGCTGGAAACAGGGGTGGTTTTGGTGGGAGTATTGCAATCAATTTGAACTATTTTTTCCTCTTCTTGCGCGCCATGATTTTGGGTCTGGTTTTGTTTGTGTATTGCGAGCAGAGGAACGTCTTTCCAAGTGGTATTGCAAACAGGGCAGACGAGAGAGCTCTGCTTATTGACGTGCGAGGCTATACAGGGGAAGTGGAAAGAGTGGGAGCATTCCGCCGTGTAGATTGCCATTCCTTGACCTGTCTTCACGCTCTGCATACACACTCCACAGCTATTCTGCACACACAAATTACCAAAAACAGATCAACTTTCGAACAGAAACGCATGTAAATGATGAAATTAATTATCTGGGGTGGTGGTAGTTTCTTACTCTGGATAGGCGGAGGGTGTTCTTGAGGATGGAGAAAGGGGATCTGGGAGACGATGGATTGGAGCCAAGACGAGTTCTGGGGCTCTTTTTGGGAGTGGTTTTGCACTCGAGTTTCGGGCTCACCAGATCAAGATTGTCAGCGTTTTGATTAACAATAGTCTTGCATCGCAGACGAGGAGTGGAGGGATTGCTTCCGCCGAGCCTCGTCTTGGGGCTCTGCTGCTTATCCACCGCCGCAACTGATGGCGCGGCGACGGCGGTGGCTTCTCTTCTGTCCCTAGGAACCGTATTGCAAAATGCTCTTCTCCAGCCTGTGCCCATTTCCCAATATCAATCAACAGCAAGAAAAGTTGAGAATTTTGATGCAGAGGAAGAGGGGTGAATCAGAACAAAGTGGAAGACAGATCTGAAGAAGATTGCAGCTGAAAAACAAGATTAACAGGACTGGAAATGCAGAGGAAATCAAAGCATAGAAACAAAGAGGAGGTGTAGTTTTTTCCTAAGGATGATGAGGAATAATCAAACTGGAGAGAGCTGCTCCACTCCAATGATTGTTTCTTTCTTTTCTGTGTTCCAAAACTAAAAGGGATTGTTGGTGCATCCAAACAGGCCTCAAGAGGATCCTCTTTCTTTCTCTTCCCTCTACTCTTCTTCTCTCTCTATATATACTAATATATATATATATATTTCTTCCTCAGCATAGGCACATATATACATGGAGGAATGACCCCAATTATTTAATCATATATTATTTTCTTGCAAATAATTTTTTATTTGTGTAGACCCTAAATTGCATATTACTAGGAAAGGAGCCATACTTGGAAAAGCCTTTTTTCTTTCCTATGGATCTTTTTCTATTTTTTAATAAATCTTTTAAGGTTTTTTTGTTCCTCAAATTCTTTTCTAATTTATTACACTGCAGTCTATGCATGTCAATAGTATAAATATAAATACATAATTGCAAATTGAACACATTTATACTATGCTATGCTATGCCATATATTTGGTAATGTGAACAAAAAATTTTTCGTTCAGATTAGTACAAAATTAACACATTAACACTCTAATACTCAAATCAGTAAATAATTATAAAATTAATAATCACAAATAAAGAATGTAAAGATAAGTAGCGAAAAATGAGTGCAAAAGTGGCTGAGTAATAAAATTTTTATCCGTGTAACTATTAAGAAAATGTTATCCTCTACTAGGGGGATATGGACCCTTTTTGTGGTCCCATGCCCCCTCTGGTTGGAAGAGTCCAGTCCCTTTGAAACTTTGGGAGGGTGGTTAATGGTGTGGAAAGACTCTAGTTATTTGGGGGGGGTTCTCCCTTAGGCCAAGACTTCGGACTATTAGGGGGACTTATACCATTGGCGGATGTGATTTCATCTTCAGATAAGGCCCCTGCATTTTTAGGGGCAGTTAGGATGAACCAACTGAGCTTCCTAGATCCTCAGGCATCTCTCATGGCAAATAGGACTATTTGTGTTTCGAGTTGTTCTAATTGAATTTATCCACGTGTCAGTTAAATTTCTCCTCGAACTAACTTGATCACCATGTGCACGTTCTTGTGGGCTCCTAGAGACCCTCTTTCCTGATGGACCCCTTGAGGGGCTAAGGGCCGAGTCTCGATTCATATTAATCAGAAAATAATTCTTTATAATGTGTTGCACGAGGCATATAAATGATATTTATTGGGCTTTTCTCGAAAATAAGTATGTTGATTTTATTTATCTGTCTATTTTTGTAATAAACATGATGTATTTTGTAATGTTATATGATAAAAAAGAAAGAAAGAAAGAAATATTGGAGGTGAGTGTAGTGATAATAAGATAAGGTTTTAGCATATCGCATGATCGTACAAGGTTTCAATATTAGTAACATGACAAGGTATTGACGTTCGTGATTTCCCTTTCCTTATTTATTTCATCCCTCACGTCCATTTCCTTTCCCTTTATTGAACTAAATAGATTCTTAATTATAATTACATAAACATGATGTTATATGATTATCAATACCACTGTGACTGTATTTGATGGATTTGAAGGTAGAATTTCAAAATTTTAATTTTCAACTACATTTTGTGCAATATTTATGGATTTTAAATTCATTTTATATCATTTATTAAAATATTTCTCTCAAATATAAATTCTTCCATTCAAATGTAATCTAATAGTAAATGTGTGATCCGAGAGAGACAATGGTCAACCTATAGTAACGATTTGTTAGATAGCTACAGACCTTCCTACTCAAAACACTTCCATATTTAAAATCAATCTAAAAAGAAAAAAAAAGTAATTTTATTAGAAGATGTAAAATCTAAAAGAAAATAACAAATATCACAACTTACTAAAAGAAAGAATTCATGAAATACTTATAGTCAAGTGTCACATATTCACATTCATCCCCAGAAAACTGTTTACTAAAGAGGAGGAATACCCCGTTATAAACACCTCGAAAACTCTTCTCCGAACCAATATGGAATGGAGAACTTGTAACATTTTCTTCATGCAATCTAAGCACGTCCTCGTGGGGTATGAGCTCTATCTTGACTGATTCTATATTGAACACTGAAGTACACCCTTATGCGATATGAGCTCCCCTTTTGACTGATCCTATATTAAACACTGACGCATACCCTCATGCAATATGAGCTCCCTCTTGACTAATTCTATATCGAACACTGACACACGAACCCTCACCCTTGAATGTTATTTTATTTTAAAATAATTTACTTGTTAATTATAAAGTAAAATTGTTAATAATATTCATTTTTTAATTTATATTGTGTTTCTTAAACTATAAACTATTATTACTGTGTGAAAATTTATCAAATTAGATCAGAGTTAAAAATTCTGGAAAACCGAAGGGGTAGAGTGGTCAATTTGGGGGTTGATTCTTGATGTCAGCGTCCAGCTTGGCAGGATCTGGGTTCTTTAATTACCATATCACTGCACACTGTAACCCATTAATTGATCCAAACAAATTTTAAAATGTTCTGTTCCAAACTAAATATGGAAAACTAAAAAAAAAAAAAAAGAGTTAACACTTCACTATGTGAAAGCATTAATTAAACAAGATTTATTACCAAAAGATAATTAAAGAAGATCTAATTTAATCACTTATCATTTTTCTCTAATTTGCAAAAGAATATTAATTTTAATGATGATTGTCTACTGATATCCCAAATCGAATAGAGACGAGGGACTTGATAATGTTTTTGAGATTTCAGTTAAAGTAAACAATATATTACGGAAGAAAATATGCTCGAAATGAGCTGATGTACACTATATATTTGATAGTTTATGGGAATGAGATTATGTATCTTTCATAGATCCCTTATATGAGGGTTCACGATTATGAGTTTCAGAATTCCGTTTTTTTCTTTTCAAGTAATGTTTTTTTTTTCTAAGAACAACTTTGAGATTTCAGGAAAATTTTAGTTCGCACTTGGTTCGACCAAATCTGAACCAATCATATGGCAAATACAATACACTTGTCGTGTAATTGGTGTACAGTTCAGGAAAGTGACCAATCACATAGCAAGTGTGGTACACTTGCTCTATGATTGATTTGGTTCGATCAAACTTAATCCGCACAAAATTTTTCGAAATTCCAATTAAAGCAAATGAGTCATGCATAAGTAAGAGCATCTGATCAAGATGGATCGTTGCACGCCATGTCAAAAATATTCAATCCGACCAGATCTCATCTGAACAAAACATTTTAACTAAAGCTAATGTCGAAATATCGAATTAGAATTATTTAATTTTAAGTTTATTTAGAATAATAATTTTTTAATTGCTACCGAGTTGACTTTCATTCCAATCACTGTAGATAATCATACTAAAAACCAATCTCTCTGTGTTTGTGAAGTCAGCGATTTATAGAAACAGTCATGCGTTATCACTCTAATAATCAAAAAATCCAAATTTCTTTCCCAACGCTTTTTTCACACTCTCACGGCTGACGTATTAATAGTCATCGAAAATCGTGAGTTCTGGAAATCCGATTTGTCAAAAGTTTCAGAGGACTTTTCGAACATTGGGGAGTGTAAATCCCACTAAAGTAAGAATTCCAATCTTAACCTAATCATCATTACCCTTTTATTAATCAAAAGTTAGGCACCCAAACCCACTTTTAACCTCATTAATTATTATTTTAGTACTAAATTGCTGTCCGCTTTTTATCCGACTAAGGTTGCCTGTGTCTTCTAGTGTTAGGTTCTTACCCTACTTTCATTGCCTTGTTTTGTTTCCATACGTTTCTTGATGATGAGGATAAGGAGATTAATTTGATTAATTAACCCCTAATTAAACCTAATTAATGCCTACTACTACTACTATTCATTAACATGACAACAACAAAGCATTGACAAGGGACCAATTGAAGTGACTTTTCTATGTTGATTTGTCAATTGTTTGACATGATTAAGGAGGGTTTTGTACACTTTGCTATAAAGCACTTTTGTTCTTAATCCTATTTCTCGATCAGCTTGGACCGAATCAATTATATAATAAGTGTAGTTATAATTATTATGTTATTGGTTATTTTTTTAAATAAAAAAATATACTTTTAGTCCTGTAATTTAGAGGGAGTGACGTCTTTAATCCATCACGAATTAATTTTTATAATTAAATATTGTCAATTTAAAATTTTGGCAACTCTAGTCTTTTTTTTTTCTTTTGCCAATTTGGTTCGAAAATGACATGTGACTTGTAAGTGTTAAGGCTGAAAAGTTAAACTATTTGAATGTTAGAGTCCATATATTGATTGTAAAATTCTATATGAATTCTATTTATTATATTGAAATACATTTTTTTTTTCTATAGGTAAGGTCTGAAATTCAGTTTGAAATCAAGTAGATTAGAAAAACATATGCAAAAAGATGGAATTATTCGAACTTGACTTGTGTATGACTTAATTAAAGCTTGTTAAAATTTGATTTACAATTCAGAAATAATTTTTAATAAAAAATTCAAATAAATTTTGAAAATAATGTGTTTGGCTCGATTCTTCTAATTCTTATATTTAAATTTTTACCCACAAATCTTGGAGACCTTGCTAAGTTGTGAAGAGTTCCCAAAGGAAAGATCTCCTCCATTTAAATATTTATCAATCTTGGCTTACTTTTTAAGAGATAGAGATGAACTTTTTTAAAAAAAAAAAAGAATAATAATAATAATAAGGTAAAAATATCAATATAAATAAAGTGGAATCTAATACAAGACATTGTTCTTGGGGGTGTGGCAACTTCCTCCCTCCAAAGTGTAAGGATGCAAATTAAAAAGTTGCCACTCAAGTCCTTTAAATATTAAAAAGTTATAACTTTACTACCATTATAATATCCATAGGTCTTTGACCCTTTGAGTCATAGCCAAACCTACCCTAATAGATAGCTAAAACAATGATATTGGTTCCTAATTAATGTGGAGAGCTTCTAGGAAATTGATTGCTCACTATTATTAGATTATTATAGAAGTGGAAACCACAAAGAATTAGAGAATAAGTGGTCCCATGAAATTTTATTTTTTAATCAATTACAATATATAAATAAAAATACTGCAAAAGTTGATAAATATCCACACTTCTAGTGAACTAAAACTTCTTCAATTAGATCAGGGCTTTCTTGACAATTTTACTACCAAAATATCGATTTCAAAGCGAACTTAAAATATCGTTTCATTCTAAGGCCCAATTTGTCATAGCAGTTGAAATGATATGAAATAATTGATTTTGGAAAAAATGACTAAGGCGTTCGGATCCACAATTTCATAATTGATTGTACAAGCGTAGATTGTAGCTGAATTCTAAAAACTAACCTCATTCTTAAAGTTAATGAATGAACTCAAAAAATATTTAACGCCATGTAATGGGTAATTAGATGGAAATCAATTGCAGTGGAATTATAAATTACAATTTTATATCGTAATTTTAATTGAATTTAATTTTAAAAGTGATAATAAGAAAGAGTTAAACGACATATCAAAGTGCTCTTACACTCAAAACGCAAATTCAATCACAGAACTAAACGAGCACTCAATACATTCTCCATTAAAAGTCAATATTTAGTATTTGCAAGAATGGAAATCTCCAAAGGAATGAAACCAAAAGGCATTTGTTGAGATAGGGGGGCAAGATTGACCCCCAAAAGTTCCTTAAGCCAAGACACCTCCCACTAAAAAGTGGGACATTTTGTGGTAACCATTATGTCCTAATTATGTTGGTCAACACATAAACGGATAATAAAAAAATAATAATTCAATTAATTAATTTGTGACATGAAATATATGATGTTGGTGGCTTGAATTGTCTACATGGCAATGGGCATTGCATGTGGAGTGTTTGGGCAATATTTGAACTCATCCCATCATGAGAAAGGGCCCTATTTCCATATGATATGATACCTTTGACCATGTAAGAAAACAGAAAGCACTAACCCTAGGAAAAAATAAAATAAAATAAAAGAAGAAATTGTGAGACCATGATTTTGTTTCTTTGTTCTCATGGAAGCTTCCAAATAAGAAAGATTTTAGGACATCAGATCAGCTATAGTTTTCCATGTCATGGATAAATTGGCTTCATGTTCTTGGAAAGAGGAAATTGATTTATGCACACCATGTTCTTGCTTGCATATATATTAATTAATTGCAAGAATTAATTAAATGTATAATGTAGTTATCATTAGTTAACGAGTCGATATCTTGATGTATTATGTAAATTATTTTTCTAGTTGGTCGAAAAAAAATTTCTAGTATTGTATATGAAATACTTTAACAAATTATTATTCAAATTGAAATTTTATATGATGGAGACAATTAACAAATCTATTTTCTTGATATTTTGATGCATTTTGCATTCAATTTTTTCACATAGGAGCAAACTATTCTGGTTTTGCAGGTCTATTCGACAACAAGTCTTGCAGTCTTGGAGGGAGGGGAGGGGGTGATGATACCCCATCAAATATTCACCTTAAGATCCCAAGAGTAAAGAGATGGATCTCCAGAGAAACAACCCAGTAGGTAGAGCCTAACCACCCCATAGACCAATGTCTTTACTAACCTGGCACATAGGTACAGGTTATAGTAAAAGATCTCCAACAAACTCCTAAGAATCCGACTGTAATCATATTTTTAATGAGCAAGTAACAGACTCCCAAAAATACTGTAGACCTGGCAAGACTTGTAAAATGGTCATATCTCTGTCAATACTAATCCAAATCCTGAACGAATTTTTTGGTTAGATAGCGAACTCATGTAGCTTTCCAACAGCATACGGCACTCTGCAACCACCCTCCGAATCATGTTCCATGGCCGCCTATAAAATGGCTCATTATGCAGTCCTTTCTGATAACATCTTTTCATCTTATAGTTACTCTCACTCTCACACTCTCTCTACTTTCTAACTACTTTGAGTTTATTATATACGAATTTCATCACCTTATTGTTATACTTTACCATTATTCTCACTTAGATTCAAGTTTTTCATGTATTTTATTTTAGTAAGAACATTATTAATTTGAGCATCAGAGTGTTAACCTCTCTTTGTAGGTTAGTCCCCCTTTATCTTAGGATTTTCGTGAAGATCCTTTGACTTTTGTGGTGTTGTTGGACCCCGTTACACATCATATGTATAGTTACATCAAATCTCAGGGGACGACAGTGTAATTATCGGTAAAAAAAAAAAAAGATATGTATGTGTTTTTATGGAAATTGTCAATTGTAGAGGGGCCATACTGCAATTTTCCGTTGAATTTTGGAGCTGGGCCAGATTGAATTCTTCAAATGCAAATTCAGTTGACGCCCCTGTTTCCCACCTCCTACTCCATCTATTAATTACTTGTTATTTTTGTCCAGAAATCTGCAATAAAACAAGTAAAATATAATTTAATTATATATATATATATGAATAATGATTTAATAATTGACTGCATATAGTATTTTAAAATGGTAAATGGAGATGACTAAGGTCCCATTAGTATTAATGTAATATATTTTGAGGGGTCCTAAGCAATGAATTATGGAAAATATTTCTGACTTGTGGTGCATGTGCTTCTGATTATGGATGGCTATGCTTCCCAATCTTCTATAAATTATTAGGGCAGAAGACCAAATTATATATAGAAATGGACATACAAGTCAGAAACTAAAGAATTTCAAGAAACCACATAATTTATAGAAATAGTATGTAATAAATAAACAGTGTGTCACGATGGCTAGTTTTACACATTTATTGTCCCTTTAGAACTTGGGATCCATATACCGATGATTCCTTGCCCCAATGGTGAGGTTGAGGTTTCACAATCAAAGGTCATAGGTTCGAGTACTACGAATGTAGGGAGTTGTTTAATTTTATAAAATGTTTATATTGTTTCTTTGATTGGTGTTGGTAGATGTGGATATGTTATTATACTGTGGACTGAATAAATCTTGTTATACTGTGTACTGAATATTATAATATCAATTGGTCGCTTTAAAAATATTATTGTACTTTCAAATTAATATTTTATCGCTAGTTATAACCAAAAAAAAAACTTTTGGATCCATATATTTTGTGGTCATTTTTCTTAGTTTATATTTGGAAGTTTTTGTGTGGATCCTTAACTTATTTGGAAATTATTCCTTCATCAAGGGGCAAAATGGTAAAGCTCTATATATGTTTTTAACCACAACATATAAATATAATTAAGAGTAAATTAATTCTAAAATTGAATATCAATGATTGGAAATTTTCTTAAATCTAAGAAGTTCAAGAATAGTTTCACCCAAAATTAAAGCAATTGTATATAACACAAAATCATAATAATTTGTAAACTATATAAATTAGATTTAATGGAATTAAAAAAAGTGTCAAAATTTCAGCAAATCAAAGTATTATCGATCGACCAAATACAACACAAAAGAAGTAAATAATGTGTATTATGCACATGTCATTTCTCACTCATAATAGTAGTTTACCAAAAATAAACTAAAATAAAATAAAATGATGAATAATTTAATCTATTTAAGGTGAATATATGTGTATAATACAAATTTTAAGTTAATAAACAGGTCAAATATTGTGATCCATGATTAGGCAATTGCATGGTTGAGAATAGTGAAAGGAATCTAAGGTCCCTAATCATTTTTAATTCAAGAAAATGTCACATACCACATGGTCATAATGCTCACCCAGTATTTGAATGAGATCTTTACTCTTGCAAACTTCAACTTGAAGATATTCACTTCCAAATATGCCTGCAATCACCACTACAATAATGCAATTTTAGAAGGAAAAAATTGGGTAAATTATGACGGACTCTCTTGAGATTTGTTATAATTATAAATATTTTTTATTATTTAAAAAATTAAAAATACTCTTTTAAAATTGACGGACATCTAATAAATACCCTATTATAATGGGCTATCACGAGGGAGTATTTGTTAGACGATCGTTAATTCTAGGGAGTAATTGTAATTTTCAAACAACGAAGAGATATTTATAATTACGAAAATATTAGAGAAGCCTGTTGTAATTTACCCAAAGAAAAAAAAATCTATTTCTAATGGAGGACAAAATAATAGTAAGCAATTCAAAGTACAGTTCAAACATGTGGCATATCTTTTCTATTTTCGCCAAAGGTCTTTCTTACAATGATTCGAAGGGCTACTAGTACGACTCGACATTTAATGGGGGGTAAAAATGACTTTTACCCCTCAATTAATTATCTAGACGTGGACAACATGCTTTTCATATGGTCATATTTAGTAAATTCATACTACCATAAAAATTTGTGATCCTCCTTCAATTTCCTTCATCGATGTGTCTGTTTTGTCTTTAATATATTTTTCCTCCATCAATTTCATAATTCTTTCTTTTTTTTCTGAAATAACTTTTTTCGTTGCTCTGTACCATAAACTTATAGCGTTCTGAATCACTAAATCCCAGTCAATATTTTTAAAAAATAAATAATGTAAATATCAATAAAAAGTTTTCTTTTCACAATATATTATTTTTTTAGGGGTGGGTAGGGGTGGGGGGGTGGGTGTATGACTTTTGCACATTGCATGTAGATTCATGCATGGACTGGTGTCCTTGTTGCATTTAATTTCTCTATGTGGAAAAGGAGATCAAAACTAGAAATTTAAAAAGTGGGCAAATTATTTATTTATTTATTTTATTGTGAGTTTGCAGTGGAAAGTGCATATGGAGATGTGAGTTACAGCTTAGATCAAATCCTCAAGTACTGATTTTTCAAGATCCTCCCTTTTTTTATATACTTCACTTGCAACCTACCTTTCAGATCCCTTCACCATGCAAATTGCTTTTCTTACATAAATTAAATAATAATAAAAACTAAAAACAAATACAAAAAAATAAAAAATAAAAAAGTTCAATACCGGCCACCTATGCTGATTAGGACAAGATAGAAATCATAGGTCGTTTATAGGATTACTCATAAATTACTCATTAATCTATGTTTCATATTAACGCAGAGAATCAAATACCTAATTTTCTGACAGAAAGTGATTCCGCGTTGTTAGAGATAGTAAAATGATTTTCTAATTTAATGACTTAAACTTTAGATGAATGATCATTTAGCATGATATCAAATCAGACCAAATAAGATATTTTAGATTCAAATCACACTGCCACCTATTCATCAAAAATAGAGTTTCATGTAAAGAATTGACAAATAACAATACCGTTTGTGTATGAGGTGGTGTGTTAGAAGTATTAAACACTAGTGCAGTTTTCACTTTAATAGAGGACGAAAGATGCAACTTTTGATCATCTGTGATTTTGAATTTGCATTAAAAGAAATAGCTAATTTATTCCAGACGTCGTTGAAAGACAGTACATGCTTGACATGTAACCCCTTTAATTTGGGAATCTTTAATTTTCTCACATGTTTTGTTTACGAGACAGTTTTACCTGGTGACATTCAGACTAAATATGTTACCCCCTACGTATAGTTATAGGACCAAAATTGCAGTTTTCCCATACGTTCCTCATGCCACATCAGCAAAAGTGGCTGGAAAAATTAAGAAGCCCCAAATGAACAGGGTCACGTGCAAGTTATTTGATCGTTTTCGTCCAATTTAGCCTTTTTCTGTAGGATTTTAATGAAATGTGTCATTTTTTTTAATTACAATTTTCAAATCAAACAGGACTGAAAGTGCGACCACCCAATAGTTAATGAACCAAAATTATAGTTTTTTTCTATAAAAAAATGATACCTCCTTACCAATTGAGCCACCACAGGTCTCCAAAATTAAAATAAAATATTCTTCTTGTTGTAAGTCCATAAACACCCTGGCAAATCAGATGGCCTTGTTGTACCTTCACATAATCCAGTGATTATACAGTTTCCCTAATCTCCACTAATAATTATCTAACAAACTATGGTTTTTTCAAATTAATCAAACACCAATGAAGAGATATTGATGGCATAATATTATTTTTATATAATTTATTAAATTAATTTAATAGCGATAATTAATGATTGGCTAAGGTGTGATTAATTAATGGGAGAATGAATGATTTGGTACTTAATTGGCATTAATTAGTTGGTAGAGTCACATGGATGAGAAGCATAGAAAAAGTTGAAGGAATTTGGATTTATTAATTATAATGAAATAATAATAATATAAAAAAAAGAATAATATTAGTTGAATGTAATAGAAAAAATGGTAGTTGGGATGGGTATGATGTTAGGGCACATGTTAGGAACTGATAACTGCTCATTAACAATGGTTTAACGACCATATACTATGTACTAAATTAATACTACCATCTACAAATTGCATGTTCTTCAACCAATGCCCCATATTATGCTCCATATGGGATTTCTTTTTATTTTTTATTTTTTTAGGAACAATTCTATTTACGTCCTTGATCTATAGTCTTTTTATACAAATCATCCTTATTTTTTGCGTAATTACATAAACAAAGCCAAAAAACAGGGTTATTTGTGTAATAATATTAACGTTTATGGAGTGTATGTGTAATTTTCCAAAAATAGGGATTATTTGTATAAATAAATCATAGATTAGAAGGTGTAAATGTATTTATTATTTTTTTTCTTGGGAGGGGAGTTGGGGTGGACCGTGGATGGGGTGGTTGTAAATATTAAGATAAATTGCATTTAGACTCCTTTACATTGGGTCTAATTACACGAATAATTCATGTCTTTTATAAAATTATAAGTTCACCCCTAATGCTGTAATTGTAAACTTACATCAATACCCTTGAGATAAATTAAATCGAGTTAATTTACCCCAAATATTAATACTTTTTGGTCTTTTGATGAAGGGTGGGCTTAGCATGTTTGCACATAATTTCCTTGCATTTCTTTCTAACATTTATGGGACTACCCTTTGACCTAATAAGTTTCCACTTCATTTATTTTCTTCATATTAACAAGAGAGTGTTTGCGGAGGTTGAAAATAAGTACTTTTCAATTGAAAATAAATTAAAAAGAGTGTTTTTATTTTATAATAGGGTTGATTACAATTAGATCCCTTTTAAAAAAACAAAATTACACTTTCCCCTAAAAAAGTTTCAAAATTATACGTGTTTATAATAATGTTAACTCACTCACTATATATACATTACATTTATCCCATTATAAGTACAAAAATATTCATAAAAATGTTAAATGAGGAGTAAAATTAAAAATTTATGTAATTTTTTTTTGTTGACATAAATATTTTTTGTCCAAACTCTAACGGAAGGGGGTAAGCTGTAAACAAATAACTTTTGTAAGGTGTGTAAGTGTAATTTTGAAATTTTTTTGGACAAAAATGTAATTTCACATTTTCAAAAGGAGTCTAAGTGTAATTAACCCTTTATGATATTTGCTTTTAAATTGCTTGAGTTAAGTTGATTTAAGCCAAGAACGGTAAGCAACTCTCTATCCACCTTTGCAACTTAATGATAAAATTGCAAATATATAAGTTGTTTCTTCTAGTACTCCAACTTCAAATTTTTTTTCACTTTTAACTTTTGCAAGCTAATTTAGCTAATCGGATTGAATTTTCTGTTACAATCCTGTTGTATCATCTAAAGTAATACCAACAACTTAAACACTACTTTTTAAGGAAAGATTACATCATCAATTTTACCTATGTAAATATTTTATACACGCGTCGTGGCGCATATAAGTGAAATGTAATAAAAAAAATTCAATCTGATTTGTCATATAGACGGTCTGTGAAAATATATAAACAAAAATGGATAAATTACATCTACCTCCCCTGAGGTTTGGCATAATTACAAATATCCTCTCGTTGTTTGAAAAATTACAAATACTCCCCTGAGGTTTGTAACCGTCTAACAAATAACCCATTACCATCCAATTTTATGGGTAAACTGACGAAAATGTCCTTATGCACTAAATTATTTTTTATTTAATTCTTAAAATTTTTTGGACTATAATGCGTAGCAAGAGATTTTTTAAGATTTTTACACAGAGGAGGAATAATGTAATTTATCTCGACTGATTCTTTTACAATTTTAATAAAAAATTTAAGGGTAAAATGGTCAATTTTCAGCCTTTGGTTAAAAATTACAAACCTCAGGGAGTATTTATAATTTTTCAAACAATGATGAGGTATTTGTAATTATGTCAAACCTCAATAGAGATAAATATAATTTACCCAAATAAAAATATGAATTACGCCACGTAAGTACAATATACGTCTTTATCGCTTCCACATCATCTATGTGTATTTTTCTTGAAAAGAGAGTTGGCAAGAAAAAAAAATGAAAAAGAAAAAAGGAGAGCTGGTTCATGTACTGAGTAAATGGCATTTCCTGCGGGGTTATTGTTATCTGGTGGTGCAGGTTCTGCAGAGCCACGGGGAAACTGTTTTTCTGGGAATTGAGGATCCTGTTTTTATGTTGGCAATCAAGGGATGGGCAGTTCCCAGATCAATCACTGTTTGTGATTTTCAGCTCTGACCTCTGTTCTATTTAATGTCAATGGTCAGGATATGGTCGCTGCTCCATGGGGTTGCCGTACCCAAAATTAACTACAAAGGCTAAAATAGTCAATCCTTTCCATCTTCTAGAGAAGAGATTAAACTAAAAATATATTTTTAGAAGCCTCCTCTAATATCAATGATTCCTTGCATGAGTGATGGGGTTGAGTCTCACGACTACGAGGTCGTGAGTTCAAATTTATGATGTAGATATGAAATCTATTTTTATAGTAGTATATGTACATTATTTCTTGATTTGCTTTGAAGTTGTTGATGGTAAATTTAATTATATTGTTGGAATGCGTACTGAACATTGTAATAGTCTATTGATTGTTTTAATAATATCGTTGTATTTTCAGAAAAAAAAAAAAAAAAACCTCCTCTATTTTCTTTCGCAAGAATGTGTCAGATACCGTACGTGATCCCTGCAAGCATATAAAAAAAATTATAATGTGGGATAAAGAAAAAAAAAAGAAATTTATTAAAAGAAACAATCGTGGTGGGAATGGATGAAAAGAAAGAAGTTTGGACAAAAACAAAATGTGGAGTGAAGTGAGAGAAAGTGGAGTAGTGAATTGAGAGAAAAAAAAATAGAATTATAATCAGGGGAGGGCGATTGTAATTTACCTTAGAAAATATTGAAAGTACTATTTTGACCAACTATTTTCAAATGAATAAATGAATTAAAGGGTAAATTTGTGTATTCAAAAATTAATACGACAAAAGATTTTTTTTAATAATAGCATAGATATTAAATATTATATATATGTGTGTGTGTAAAATAATTACATCGACACCCTTGACCTATAATCTAATCACACAAACCACCCTTATATTTAAAAATTACTTACACTCGTTAAAAATGTCAATATTATTTACACAAATCATTCATATTTTTTTTATACATGCACTTCAAAAATATCAACATCATTATACAAACTACCTATACTTTTTAATTACCAAAAGTGATTTATATAATTACGCAAAGAAAATAATAATATATATAAATAGACCATAAATCAAAAAGTATAAATATAATTATTCCTATATATGGTATAGATTTATTTTTAAAAGATCGCTTGGTTTAATGGGTCCTCTGAAAATTTTGGGCCTTAAAAGTCACGATTTAAAATAGTATAGAATTGAAAATGTGTATAGAAAAATGAAATAAAACAAGCCCAAAATTTCTCAGAACATCGCTGCCCGAAGAATTATTTGTGGAATAGGATAATTTAATAAAATTTATATAATGTTTACTTCAGTAGACTATGTAAATGATGGATAGACAAAATTTGAAAAGCAGTGTATTATTTACCTTATATGATAAATTTTGTGATAAAGAGAATTACTTTTGTGCCCTTCACTAAACTTTTAACCAATTTATTATTAGTATTATTTATTCACTAAGTCCAAAGGCAGAAATGACATTACACACACCAATACACCGAGGCTGGATAATATATCCAGCCCAATCCTTCTATTTCCTGGGCGTATGGGATTGGGGCCGGACCCTTAATTATTGGGCAAAATGCAATCAATCTCGCTATGATGTTGCAAATGAGTAAATTATTTCCTTATGAAAAGAAAAGAAAAAATCAATTTATCTCCCCATATTTTTTAAAATGAAACAATTTACCTCTTTTTTAAAATAGAGTAATTTACCTCCCTGCCTAAAGAGGTAAAGTGCTTTATTTCAAAAAATACAGAAAAATAAATGCTTTTTTTTTTATATATAGATGGTAATTTATTTATTTGCAATATCGCAGGGGGTGATTTACATTAAGACCCTTAATTATTAAACGAGCCCGTAATAGATACCATACTATTAATGGGCTGTATTATAAGTATTTCGGGCCAATTCATTGAACCCAAATCTAAAATTAAATTCCCATTATATATTGGGAAAGCCCATCATATATGGCCAGACTCTAAACCCAATTTGGATACTTGTTTTCCTATCTCCAATTAAAAATTGTAATGATTTATCCATCGAGCAGTCCAAATTTATTTTTTGTCATGATGATATTTTTTTTGATAATTAATTTTGAGGTTAAATTACATTCAAAACACGTCTTCATAAAAAACTACAATTTATAGCATGTACTCCCCCCGCAAATATTAATCACCTAATTATCCACTATACTCATTAAATAATTTTTAATTTCTTTCATTTACCTAAAAAGATTATTGCTCCCAGATAGATTAAGAATGTTGAAGTGTGGAACTTGATTCAACTTACATGCAGGTCCAATGACAGTGGATCCAATGCTTTGTAGGTACTTTAGTATAAATAAATGATGAGTGACATTTTATTATAATTCATTTGACGTAATTATAGTAGAAATCGATCTTTATTAACTATGAGTCTAGGAGATTTCTTACAACTATCTTGCTCTTCTCATATATTCTGCATACGTTCACGATCTGACTAAAACTAATTCCTAATAAACAATCCCCTTCCCAATAGTTGCTCTTGATGAAAATGGGATCCATACCCTTGGCTCCAATGCCTATTGTTATCGAACATCTGTTGTTGTGCTAAAAGTTATAATTGTTAGCAGTAATATTACGTAAGTTTTTATACCATACAACACAATATGTATGTAATCCTTGACCGATCCGCAATATATTATATGATTCGTATATTTTAAACCACTCATCACACATATTTGTATATCATTTTTTTTTTAATTTTTCAAAATAATTATTTGGGTTTTAGTACATTTTGTCCAAAATGAATTTAATTAACCTAAATAATCACATAGTAAATTTAATACATAATTTGGATTGAAAGAGATATGGGCCATATCTTCTAAAGAACAGGCCCAACACTAAATAAAACAAGTATTTACCTAAAGAGGCCTGGTCCAGCAATAGGACCATACCAGCGGATGGCCCCAGACCAATGACAAGTGGCACCATCTATAGCCCTGAAGCTGGCATCTGTACATTAGAGGAAATGTGTACAGTCCTCGCATTTATGGGACCACAGGTATCTTTTATTACAACATTTATTATCGTTTAACTCCGATATTCCGACCTAACTACTCCCACTCACTAACTTGATCGTTGGAGTACGCCGGGTCAAGTCCAACACCTCCATTACTTACGTAGATTTACAGCTTATTTCACTACCCACCCACCCAACCTGTACGACCTCCCGTCCTTACGATCTTGGCGGAAGTACATGATCAATCAACTAATCATCATATGATTAATGTACATTTCAAATAGAGTAACAAATCATATGACACGTGTATTACACGAATTACGTAACTGGTTCGTGAGTTCATAAAATACACAAAATCTAATTGAAGGTAGAAATGGTGACGTAATGAGTGACTTATTTTGCAGGGAAGGGGTTTGAATCTTTTAACACAATATGCTAATTATTAACAACCCTACTTGCCCATGCCTCAAGGAAATGAATGCTATACAATTGACCTACGATCTTCATAACTTAATGATTAGAACACGCTTTTAGCAGCAGTCAGTAAACATTGGTAGTCATTGTTTACATAATTAGTTGCTTCTCAACAACTTAAGACCAAACTGTAGAGTTATTTTATAAAACTAAATGGAGACAAATGTAGCTGGAACTCCCAAATTTCCAACCAAGAATCCTGCTTTATCATACCAACAAATCATCACGTTCCACTTCTGTTGGAACTTAGAACCCAATTAAAAAATAAATAAATAAATAAGCTACAATCACCTCATCCACAATTTGGCATAATTACAAATACTTCCTCATTATTAAAAAAAATTATAAATATTCCCTAATTTTAATGTCCGTCTAACTACGAGTTATTATCCATTAGCTTTCATTATTATTTTGGGTGAACCGATCAAAATCTCATTTTTTAATTGTTACTAATAGTTTTTATATATTGTTTTAGAATTTCTTAAATTATTTGAAGGGTAAATTACAACTACCTCCCCTGAGGTTTGACATAATTACAAGTACTCTCTCGTTGTTTGAGAAAGTACAAATACCCCCCCCCCCCCCGAGGTTTATAACCGTAAAACAAATAACCAATTTCCATCCATTTTTATGGAAAACTGACCAAAATGCCTTTATGCACTGAATTACTTTTTATTTAATTCTTAAAAAAATTTGGACTGCAATGCGCAAGGAGAAGTTTTTTTTAAATATTTTACACAGATAAGCAATAATGCAATTTGTCTCGGCTGATTTTTCTACAATTCTAATAAAAATATTAAGCACAAAATGGTTAATTTCAAGCCTTTGGTTAAAAATTACAAACCTCATAGGGGTATTTTTAATTTTTCAAACAACAAGGGGTAATTTATAATTATGTCAAACCTCAGGGGAGGTGGCTATAAATTATCCTTATTTTTATAATGTTTTATGGATTATTTACTTTACCCACTCTCAAATTTTCTAAATTTTCTCAAAAGCTTTTTTAAGAAAGGAAATTTCAGCAAGGGTGAAATAGTAATTTTCATTTAACCGTTTAGGACCTACATAATTAGTTTTTATTTGAGAGGGTGCTTATAATTTCGAAGGGTATTTGTAATTATGTTAAATATCAGAAAAAGTAGTTATAATTTACCTTTAAAAAAAAAAGACTTGTTGCTTGTTTCTCTAAGCAAAAAATCGAAGGTTCGAGTACTCCAAGACCTTTGATGGCAAATGCGATTTTAATACTATATAAGTTTATTAAGAATGCGATTTTTTGCGTACAAAAGGTAGATTTGTATGTGCCTTCACCACACGCTTTTGTGCTTACTTTTTTTGTTATGTGATAAAAATCAGTTAATGTTAATTAAATCATCTGAATTATTAATGAAGTTGTGTGGTGTTAGTGGTAATCTGCTTTCTTATTATAATTAATTTTCTATCACATCATTAATTACTAATGATGTGAGCTGTGAATATTAATTGTCAATGGGAGATGATTTGATGTTCCCTCCCTGCATTATTTTGAAAATTCTCTACCATATTTGTTAAGATATTAATATTAAATAATTTGTTTATATAATAATTTAAATTTTGAGATGGCTATTTATTATGCTAATTAGTAAACTGTAAACAAAAACTTGTTTGTTTTATCTCATGTGAGTTACAGAAATTTGTTTATTGTTCTTAAGTGTATTGATGTATCGTTCAATTTATCAAAATATTGGTGTAATCGTGTAATTACCATTTCAAAAAATAAGTGATCAATCAATGCGTAGTTAAAGAAAAACTATCACATTAAAAAATTATAATTTTTTTAGAAACGATTTATTACGTTATTTTGAAGCATCGGAATTGAAAACTAATAAAACACATCAATTATATGAATATATATTTCATTATAAGATATATAACATTTTTTCACGATGGATTGCCAGGGTTAAGAGAGAAAAGGTATAGGAAATAGTAATTACTAATTAGTCGTGACTAGTAATGACTCTTGATTGTTGTTTTAACAGGCGATGTCAAAATATTAACTGTAACTAAAATCTACAGTAAATATTTTGACCATAATTAAGAAATCATATCAAATTATTGGACAGTCATATATATAGTTAAACTTATCACAAATATTGAATAATCATAATTAATAATTAATATTTATTATATTGATTCGTTTTCTTGTAGTATTTATACGTGAGCAACAGAGTGAAGAAATTTTATCACATTCGAGAATTAAGTTATTGTTTATTAAATTGTTATATCATTTGATACATAAAAAATCAAAAGTTGATAAAACACATGAATAATTTTTAAATTAAATAACGCGTTCAAAGGAAACAAATAAATAATAAAAACTATAAATAAACATTAAACTTGTCATTTATTAATATGATAATTTAATTTGCAATAGATTTTATAATATTTAGGCCTCAATAATGATGTCATAACTTGTCTTAATCCGAAGAGAAGAGCATTAATTATATGTACTTGCCAAAGACAAACCCTTAATTAGTTTGTAACTTTTATTTGAGATAAAGACAACCATTTCCTTAATTAAGGCATTATATTACTTTTAGCCAAATCAAGAAATTTTGCTAGATTTTAGAGGACATCAACGATCATTTTGGAGCTGACATAAATGTTATTAATCTGTCAGTCACGGGGATTTTTATGCATATTCCCTAAGTAATTAATTAATTAATGAATTAATTAGAGAAATTTTTCCACATCATTATTATTTTATGTGTAATTAATTAATTTTATCATAACAGCTGTATTTACGAGAGAATTAATGAGCAGAAATCCCTTTGATTAAGCCCTCTTGTGGCTATGTTGGAAGACCATAGTGTCTCTATTACATATGAGGCGTTTTTCAATTTCGATCTGAGTTTTACAAATTTGTCTTTAAAAAGATACTCTATTTGGATTCGGGAATTTTAGGGTTTATATATGGAAAATTTTAGTTTGGATCAGGTTTGGTTGAACCAAACCAATCATATAGCAAGTGTATGTGATTGATCACTTTTCCTTAACTGTACACTAATCACATGACAAGTATATTGTACTTGCCATATGATTGGTTTAGATTCGACCGAATCAGGTTTGGGCTAAAATTTCCTGTTTATATACATTCACCATGACTATTTAGGGGTGCTTACAACTTGTTTTATAACTTTTTTCCGAACCAAATAAACCAGAAAAATTTGCCCACGATCAAGAGGGTGTTTGGCGGAGTTTATAAGTTCCTTAAAACAACTTATAAGTTATTTGAGTGCTTATAAGCTCTTACAAATCATTTGGCCAATTTTTATTTTTATTTTTTAAAAAAAAAATAAACTAAAATGCTTTGAATCTTATAAGATCTTTATAAAAAAGTTACTTCACCCAATTTTTTTTAAAACATCTTATAAGTTGATCTTGAATCTTAACATCTCAAACAAAAACACACTCGTAATTTTATTAGTATTTCACTTTTAGCCTTTTGAAACTTTTTTCTTTCCCGACAGAGCAAAATTATCTATCTATATTATATTAAATTCTAATAATTTGATGATTGTTTTTGTTATTATTACCTTATGAATAGCTTATTATGTCAAATATTCTAACATCTTATTTATCTAAACACTTTAAAATTTTATTAAAATAAAATTCAACATCTGTAAACTTTTAAAACATCTTATAAAATGTAGAAGACTATAATGTGTTTCAAATAAACTTATCAAACACCCTCTAAGTTCAAAATAATTACTTCTAAGACGTTTTTGAGGTCAAGGATTCAGACAAATTCTTCACTAAAATATAATTAAAACACCATCTTTTTCAATAAAGAGACAATATATATGCCTTCTCAAAACTATATACAACCTTAATTTTCTGACTTTGAATTCAAGAAAATATATAAAAGTTAGATGCATGAACACCTAAGTAGGAGTGATGGTACATTTAGTCTTGCAAAGAAAACAAGTGGGAATGCAAAATAATACACCCCTCTTGATGAATTAATTCTAACCCTAGAAAATGTCACATAAATCATCCACTATCTCGACCCACATCCTTGTCCAAATGTACGATAATTATCTCTTACCATTCAGTTTTTGTTCATATCCATTACCAGATCTTGGTACTTTTATTAATTATTCAGACAACTCCTTCTCATATATGTTTATTGCAACATGTGATCCCTGCTAATGGAGCCCCTCAACGAGTGTGGGCGATTTAATTCATATATTTTGAGCAAATTGCATATTTTTTTGTGTGACTATATGGAGTACGTCATGATCGAACGTCTGTTGGGTCGTTTTCGATAATAGAGACTTTTTTGGTGAAGTGTTTGAGTTGAGCGATGTAATTAATTCGATGACTTGCATCTCGGTTGTTGGGCCTGATGACTACAAGAAAAGTGATTATTTCTTATATTATAAATCATTACAACCATGACAAATCAATACTACTTACTGCGGCCAAATGAAATCAGTTCGAATGATTTTACTTATGGCCTAAGCATTTGTTGTTGAAACTAATGTTTTGATATCGCTTGCAAAAATAACGGCTTATAGTTGTTTTTGCAGTTATAGTTTAATATTCACCATATATGGTCTTTATATTTAACTATGGTAATTAATCATAACGAGAAATCATATTTCTTCTAGAAGCCTTGACCCTAACAAAAGCACTTTGATGCACTTAGTGAAGTTGGTTTAAAAGTAGGGGAAAAAAGAAGACTATGATAACCAACGTATACCTATTCAGTTATTTATATTAGTTTTACACTTAGACCAATCACATCAGAATGATTCGGGGGATCTCGAGAAAAAAACACACACATATTTTATTAAGAGCATTTCTTTTTTTTTTCTTGAAGTGAAAGAGATGAATATTATTAATTGAAGTAAATCGATTACAAACAATTCTGTTGAATATCAATATCTAACGGAAACAATTACAACAATGGGTTAAATGCATTTTTAGACTTGCAACTTTGGTCATTTGGCGTTTTCGTTCTTTAACTTTCTACATGAGCATTTTGGTCATGCATCTTTTTAATTTTCGCGATTTCAGTCCTTTTGTTCGCCGGAGTTTACCTCCACTGACGAGAAGGTTGAGCTCCGGCAGAAAAAAAGACCGGATTCTAGAAAATTAAAAAGATACAAAATCAAAATATTACCCTAAAAAGTTAAATGATAAAAATGCTGACAGAAATGGGTTACTAGGAACAAAAGCCCCAATTTAAAAATATTACGTGAGAGGCACATGTATTTTTTCGGCGATAATGGTGAACTCTGGCGATAAAATGACTAAAATCATGAAAATTAAAAAGATGACGGACCAAAATACTACCCTACAAAGTTAAAGGACGAACGCCAAATAACCTAAATTATAACAGGACCAAAAATGCATTTAAACCTTACAACAATCGTACCCTAATCAATAATATCACATAAATTAAATATAAACAACACCTTACTATTACAATATATAAAAAATACCTACTATACACTAGATTATCATCCCAGTTATTGATGAGCTCTGGACCCATAACTCTCAGAGCATTTAATCATTACAAAATGTTCATATACAAAAACCCCACACCACATCAAAATTGGAGGCTGGCTACATTAAATAAAACTACCATTTGCAGCTCCAATTAGCATCAATTAAAGCTGTCATCAGTTCATTTGAATACAAACAAAACTCCTCTGCAAGATCAATTCTTTTGTCCTTAGCACAAATAAATAAAATGCACTACACATATATAAATAAATACATATATAAGTAATTATTTTCCAATTAATATGGAGACAGACTCTATAATTTGTATACAATTAGACTAAGAATGTTATAATTCGTCACAAAAGCGTGATCTTTGAAAGGATTTTAATGTTAGATCGTATTGTAGTGCGACTTTGGAGCATCCAACAACCAATATCTTCAATATTAATTATAATATTGGTTCAAATTAAAACTGGTTGGTCTTTTTTTTTATAAATAAATTTGTAATAATAGCATGTTGTCCAAAGGAACCATTATTACCAACGTTGTTCAAGGGAACATTGTACGGGAACAGTTCAACCACAATCACTGTTATTGGGGCCCTAAAGATCACAAAACCCTAATTTTTTCTCTTTCTTCTTCTTCTTCTAGGGTTAGATATATTGAGATCACATTAATGCAACTATGTTCCCCAATATTTTAATCAATTAAGTATATTTGTCGGATAAAATATTTTTCTGGTCTCGTAAGATTATGACATTATTTATTTTGGTACCACAATATAGGTAGGTAGCTGTTTTAGTCCCATAAAATATGTTTCTCAGTTTTTTTGGTTCCAAAATGTCATGTGTTGGGACCAAAAAATTGAAAAACATGTTTTATGGGACTAAAACAGTCACCTACCTAAGTTGTTTGATTAATTAAATTATTACGAAATAATTATGTGGGTAATTAATTAGTTAGTTAAATAATTACAATATTGGAGATTGCATCGGGCCATAAAGTTCCAAAATGGGTTTTCTGGTCTTCAGTCAACATGGTCACTTTATGGCTGCATGAATGTAACAACCTTGTTGGTTTGTCCGTCGTTTTCACTAATACATTGTTAATCTCCTGCTTAATTGTCCTACCTGTGCTCTAATTAACGTTGTTATAATAATTATATCTTTATGTACTGAATGATTATTATGTAGATTCTCAGTTTCTGTTCAATAATTAGTGAATTATTTGAGCAACATATATTAATTAGTGTAATTTAGTAGGTCATTATGAATTTATAAGCTCTCTAGAATATTTTATAAAATATTTGAACGCTTATAAGATACTGTAAAATATTTAGTAATTAATTAATCTTAAATCCCATAAGAAATAAGCTATAAATCATACATCAGGAGATTACTTTTTAATATTTTAATCGCATTAATTACAAAAAATTATACTTTTAGTTCCATAGGATAGAGGGTTCAACATTTTTACTTCTCTGCTTTACAGAATTTTTAAAATGATTTCAAAATTGAGAAAACTTATAAATTTATAAGCTCTCAATATATTTAATCTTCTGCTTTACGGGATACTCAAAATAGTTCCAAATTTTCGAAAATTCAACACTTTTAATCATATGTTCAATGTTCCGTGAAAAGAAAAAGGAAAAAATAGATAGCAAGAACACGCGTAATGTGCGTGTCCGTCAATTATGTGAGCTGCCAAACTAACGGACATGTACATTCCATATGTTTTCGCCGTTTATTTATTTTATCAGATTCAGTCTTACCACTTCAATAAGATCTCATAATTATAATTAGCAACAACCGTTTAACATTTCAATGAAGATAATTAGTAACACACTTGTCCATTAAACCATATTGTAATAAAATAAAATCCCTCCAAGTATCCGAAGATCAAACATTTCTGGAAACAAAATCCACATGATGAACCAAACCCATACCAAAAAATTCAATTTTAATGCAAACCCTAACCCACCAGCTTCTGATGCCACCAAGAAAGCTGGGGCTACCCCAAAACTTCATTTTTCAGACATAATTCATCAAAATGCTTAGGACCATTAAATGTTTGGACATTTTTGGATCTTTTTATTGCCCCACTTCCACAATTACTATTTATTTTATTTGTCTTTTATTACACTTTCATTGCATCCTTTCTTACTCCAATTAAAACGATTTTACGTCCATTTATTAACATCAATCCCATCACTATCATCATATTAGAATTTAACCCCACTCCCCCAATATATATGTCAATTTTTTTTTGGGTAAATTATATCTACCTCCCCTGAGATTTGGCATAATTACAAATACCCCCTGAGGTTTGTAATCGTCTAACAAATAACTCATTTCCATTCATTTTTATGGGTAAACTGACCAAAATGCCCTTATGTACTGAATTATTTTTTATTTAATTCTTAAAATTTTTTGGATTACAATGCGTAGGGAGAGGTTTTTTAAGTTTTTTACACAGAGGAGGAATAATGCAATTTGCCTCGGGTGATTTTTCTACAATTCTAATAAAAAAAATAAGGGCAAAATGGTCAATTTCAGGCATTTGGTAAAAAATTGCAAACCTCAGGGGGGTATTTGTAATTTTTTAAACAACGATGGGGTATTTGTCATTATGCCAAACCTCAGGGGAGGTAAATGTAATTTACCCTTATTTTTTTTATAATAATCATTCATTACATCATTCAATATCTTTAAATTTATTAAATTCAATAAATCAATAATTCAAAATAACAAATACGTTCAAACGAGACAGAGAAATGACTAACTTCTATAGAAGTAAACATACACTCATGAGACTCGAACTCACAAGTTTTTAATTGTGAAGCCTCGATTTTAACAATCAAACAAGGCTGCATTGCCCCCTCCTCCACCCAATAGTTATATATGTGGGGACGTTTTTTTCAATTTCAAAGAACGCTTTTTATATGAGTTATTATTCGCTTTAATCGAAATTTCACATATTGTATTTCTCATAAATGTACATCATTGGTGAGAGAAAATATCTAAATTTGTATGTATTGCTGAATCTTAAATGTATTTTTATTCCCGTAACTTATGTTATTTGACATTTTCATCCTTTAATTTTTTAGGGTAGTATTTTGGTCCTACATTTTTTTAATTTTTGTGATTTTAGTCATTTTTCCGCCGGATTCCCACATTCTCGTCGGAAAAATATGTGTTTCTCATGTGACATTTTAAAATACAGGTTTTTGTTCCTATTGGCCCATTCTGCAAGGATTTTTGTCCTTTAACTTTTTAGGGTAGCATTTTGGTTCTGCATCTTTTTAATTTTCGCAATTTCAATCATTTTTTTTTTGTTGTAGTTCACCCTTCTCGTCGGTGCGAGCTGAACTCCGGTGAACAAAAGGACTAAAAACCGCTAAAAATTAAAATTATGTAAGACCAAAATATTACCCTAAAAAGTTAAAGGACAAAAACATCAAATGACCCAAGTTACGAGACTAAAAATACATTTAACTCTGTTAGTGAAGTCTCTCGTCTTGATTCGATATAAAACGACTGTATATTTATGAATATATAGGAATTACCGAAGTAAATACAAATCTAAAACATGTGATTAAAGCAAAACCAGGTTCTAAACTAACCATGGAACAAAAATTAGGGGCAAAACCATTGGCTGAAATCCGGTTTAATTAAGACATCTAAGTTGTTGATTTTGAGTAACCAGGTATTAGTAATATGTAGTGACAGCCAGCGGTTTTCTGAAAGACAACGTTGTCATTAATTAGCATCGTCCAGAATGTACTTACATCGATTCTTTATGGATTTCATGTGCCCCCACGCGTTGATGATTTGTTACCTCATCAACTTATCAACCACATAACACAAAAAGAGAATTGACTTACATAATTATGTCGTATCAGTGCAATATAAATTTTATTAAAATATTCAATTTTTTCAAATATTTATTTATAATTAGAGATAACTATATGATAGGGGATAGTACCTTGTGTATGCTGAAAAAGACATAAATATCCTCAAAAGGAGGTTAAAATTGCATTATGGTCTGATGATCCGCATACACATAATCGGGTCGCTACCCGCGACCCAAAACCCGAACAAAAGGATCCGAGATCTAAACTCTTGGTCTCCTGACAGCTGAAGCTTTGAGATGACGCCACGTGGACCAGGCAAGCACACGCACTTGGCTCTATAAATACTCTTGTTCCACCGCATTAATGGTAAGATTTATTGATAGCATCCAACCTATTACTCTACTTAGATCGCATATTAGCTATCTCGAGCTTGAGCTGACTTAAGCATCGGAGGGTTTTCGCCAGGGACGCTTCCGACTAGGCTCACGTGTGCTCTCTTCTCAGGTACCCTTACTTTCCAAGTTACAGGTAGAGGTTGCTAACCCAGACGTTACCAAAGATCGCTATATGCTACCCAGATCGTTATGTAATTGGATTCATTTTAGCATTAGTTGATATTTATTTCAGTACGTCTCCGAGTTAGTAGACGTCCAATAATTTTAAGGGTAAATTAAAGTGACACTCCTTCAAGTTAGATAATACTCCCTATTTTTTACAAAATTACAGCTACATTCTCTGAGGTTGTAATTGTATTATAACTACATCCTCTATTGAAAGACAAAACTTACACTAATACCCCGTGAAAATATTACACTAAGACCCCTTAGGGGGTGTAATTGTAATTATGCAAAAGATAGAGAGTATTTGAGTAATTGGACAAACCTCAGGATATGTTAATATAATTTACCCAAACTTTTAATTGTGAGAAGTTGTTGATTTCTTGCATATTGAGACGACTGTATTGACAAAAACCTTTTAAATAGGTAGTTTAGGGATACACCCCTAACCTATGTTGTTTAGACAACCATCAATATTTTTGAATAATTACACATACACTCACTAAAATGTAATCATCATTTACAAAAATCACCCTTATTTTTTTAGAAAATTACATTTACACCCCTCAAAAGTATCGACATTATTACACAAACTATCCCAATTTTTTAACTATTCAGAGTGATTTCTGTAATTATGTAAAAAATAGAGATAATTTATGTAAATAAACTATCGGTGAGATAGTGTAAATGTAATTATACCTAGTAGTTATGATCAGATCAGACATTTCACATCATAGGCCGATTGTCGCAACAACGATGCTAACTGATAAGATCCTAGAAGAAATTAAAGTGAAACCCCATGTTTAATTTTATTCCTTAAAATACTTTTTTAATATACTTGTATAATATAGAGAAAAAAGATACAAATATTCTTGATATTTATAATTATTTTTAGGATAAATTACAATGAGCTCTTCTGAGATTTGGCATAATAAAAAATACACATCTTTTTTTGAAAAATTATTAATACCTCATATGTTTGATGAAAAAATTGCATAATCCTTGGATGGGGCCATATAATTGTCAACTTGCTCGGATGTTTGCCCCTGCCGAGGTGAATGAAAAAATTTAAAAAATTATCCACTTAATTAGTCCGAAAAAAACTCAGAAAACAAGTAAATATTAAATTTCATAATCCACAATTTGATCAATTCACCACAAAAAAATAAAATAAAAAATAAAAACATAATGAATACTAATAAATTGAACTAAATATTGAACTATCGCTAAAATCAATTAAATATTGATAATTTTTTAAATAAAAAAATATTTATAATTACGTCAAATAAGACATGAATTAAAAAATAGAAAGAAACAAAAGGTTAGATACACCTTTGATTCATCTAACATCATTTAACACACACTGTAAAAATGGTAGGGAGCAGTTTGATGAAATAGAAATAGGTTGTGTGGTGTTTTGGCTGCAAGTTGACAAGCTGCTGTTTTTGCACTACTTTTTATGCTGCCCTTTTTCATGAAATTCACCCTACCTATCCTCCTACATTTGCCTCGTTTTCTCACCTTCTGAAAAGACTTGTCATAATTGTTTTTATATATAATTTTTATATTTTTTAATTAAATAGTATTATTACATAAATAAAAAGATTAATTACACTTAAATCTCTTTAAAAAATATGAAACTACACTTTCCCAAAAAAAAAATTCTAAAAGTATACTTACACCCCTTTTAAATGTTCATTGTTTACACCTGACCCCTTTTAATAAGTTTTGGATGAAAATTGCAGAAGTTAGCAAAAAAAAAAGTACATAATTTTTAAATTTTATAACTTATTTAACATTCACATATAATAATTTTATAATTATAAAGGAAAAATATAATATATTAACTTCACTTCATGTATGTATATTATATTTATCCCCCTATAAGTATAAAAATATATACGAAAATGTTAAATGATGAATAAATTAAAAATTTATGCAATTCTTTTTATTAACGTCAGTTTTTCCACGTAAATCCTAATGGAAGGGAATCATGTGTAAACGTATAATTTTCGAAGGGTGTAAGTATGATTTTAATTTTTTTTTAAATATAATTTTATATTTTTAAAGGATTATAAATGTAGTTAACCCTAAATAAAATTGCTAGATTAAGACAACACAGAGAGAAGGCCAACACCGAAGAATTCAGCAGAAAGTGAACTCATTAACAAACACACGAATTATATATAGACCTATAATTAATTGGGCATCATCAATCATTGTAAAGTATTATTTTATTATTACGGGAAAAGGCCAAGACCACAATAATTGGAATAAAATTATGTCGGATTCAAATTTTGTTAATTAAATCATATATAATTATTAAGTTTTGGATGTTACTTTACATCTTATATGATTATTTTCTATAAAAAAAAAACAATATGTTAATAACAAGGCAAATATATTCCGTTGATTATCACTACAAGAACTATAACATTTAATCATATCTCCTAATATGATTAAAAATAAATAGTTATTAATCACAAGTATGACTAAAAGCATTTAGCCATGGCAAAAATAGATAAGCTAATTTTTCGTATCGATTTTAATTAATCGAATATAATTAATAATAGTTATTTATCACGATTATTAATTCACAACCATTACATTTACATAATTAGATCGAGTTTTAACATAATCTCGATTCGGACTAATCAGTGCTTGTTCGTACAATTATTAAAAACAGACCACTGTAAATTAGATGATCGTGAATTCGATTTTCTCCCGACAACGAATAATTTATAAGTATTGTTGTAAGCGATTCCGACCCGTAATCATAACTGCAATTGAAACTGCTCAAATTTCATGATATGAAAGAAGAAAACAACTGAATTTAGACCAGAACTTGGCAAAGGTTGAGCTTTCATTGAAAAGGGTTTTGTCTTTATTCAAACCCTAGTTATAAAGATTTTTTTTTTTTTTAGAAAAAAGAAAAAGGGGATGATAAACGGGAAAAAGAGGTTGTATGGCTGGAGGTGTACGTGTACATAATATTACTGTAGCTGTTAAAATCTAAGCTAGCTGACAAAGTACTACCAGACAAAGCGTACGTGGGGTACATGCACTCAAAACAGCGGTTTGGACCCAACTATCTGTGGGCTGACCCAAATAAAATAAAATATAAATAATATGTCCAAATATTTATTTTATTATTTTACGTTCTTCATCTCACATTTTGTGCAGTTAGGCCATAGTTAATAAAATACCCGGATGATTTCATTTATACCTTCTGATTTATGGGTTGTTTTACACAAATTTTCTTGTTTTTTTCATAATTACAAAACTACCCAGACCATCGAAAAGCAGGAATAAGTTTGTGTAATGATGTTGACGTTTTCTGAGGGTGTATGTATAAATTTATAAAAAGAATGAGTGATGTGTCTAAATAATATTACTTTTATGATGAATATATATGTAATTATAAAAAATACTCGAGATAATTTTTATAAATAGACTATAAATAAGAGGGTTTAAATGTAGTTATCTCAAAAATAAATGGTGGAAAATTAGAAAAATAGGTAAATATGCCATAAAATTATTTGGTTCGAATATTATAAGTTTCTAACAATCTGCGGGTATATTACTTACGAACTATTAACTTTATTATGATGTAATTATTCAAAGTTTATAGTAGGATTGAGATGAATCGTACTTATAATGTTTAATGATTTTTTTTTAAATAATAGTAATTATAATATCGCCAAGCAATTTATTTAATAAATTTATTAAAAGACTGAATTTAAAAAAAAAAAAAAATAGAATACTATTCATCATCAAGAATGGCAAAGGAAAGTTGTAGTATCAAATTAGGTAATTCATTAATTGTTATCGGTAGCTAATTGCAAATTATACATGTGATTTGTATCATAAATTTCATTCAACAATAATTATAATAATTAATATGTTACTTGTTATTTAATTAATAATGAACAATTATTATTAAAATAAAAAAAAAAATCAAATGCCCGTGGAATTCGTACACATAATTACATAGTTGTAGTTGCCTCATTAATAGCCATGTTGACGATGACTTCGAAATAAAAATCAGTGACAATTCACTAGTAACAAATATAGTTATCGCTATAAATATATCGCTAATTATATATAACTCGTAACAATTTATATATAATCATTGTTTTTGTTTCGATAGGATATAAATCATTGTTACTAATAAGATTTTGAAAATTATAGTGTCAAATTAAAGTACAATTCTAGTCACTTTATATATACTTTTGGGATAATTTTGAAATTATCACTTAAAAATTTGTGTTCCATTAATCAAGCATTTATGATGTGAGGGCTACCTTAAGATCTTAAAAATTCACACAAATGCCCCAAGTTTTTTCATTAATTCACAAAACAGGCCAAGCCTCGGCGATTTTTATACTTGGGTCATATCTTGACCTAAACCCGAAAATATAAAGACTCATGATAACCGCCTCATCGTCTCTGAATAACTGATTTACGTGAAATCGTGAAGTTCGAGATAATTTTAAATATTAGCCCTTCATGCTCCAAGTACAATTTTAGTTACCCCAATTGAATAGTACTGATCTTCGACCTTCATATTCTTCCTCTCACAATCTTACTGATTTAAGCATCGAAGGGCTATAAGCAGAGTCTTGTCCATGCAGTTCTTACTGTTTCTTGCCCTACAGATCACATAACAATATTTCCCCTAAGCATATTCCGATCCTTCCTCTTTTTTTTTTTTTTTTTTTTTTTTTCGTGTGTGTATTTAGACCCTTATGAACGTTCTAAATTTTGACACATTAATTTGTGTACGAGACAAGAGGAAAAAGAATTTTTTTGCCTTTTTTTTATTTCTCAATAAATTAGTGTTAATATTATGTTAAGTTATTAATTTGTCAATACCAATGTATATATCCGATAATATAAATAATATTGCTATAGTATCATCACTATGTAAAATTTTTATTATCATGAGTTGTAATGATATGTTTTAAGCCAATAACATTTTTACACGTACGTTATAATTAAAAAAAGCAAAAAATATTATCACAAAAATCTTGACATACACAACTATGAGTAGATAAATGTATAAGATGAGTACACTACAATAATTTCCACCAATTATTTAAAAATATTTAATCCTGGGAATGGATAATGTTCTAGGTCAAGAACCATACATATTACACGTGGTCTGACAAGATCATCCCTCAAAATTATCCAAAAAAAAATTCAATTATTATTTTTAACACAACCAAAAAAATTGAATTAATAATTAACGTATTAATTAAACTTGGATGTATAGTTTAAATTTAAAGAAAAATAAAATTATATAATTCAACACATAAATATAAAAATTCCAATTAACTATATATTAATGTGATATTTACTATTATATATTTTTCGTCCCTCATAATTTAGAATTAAATATATATTTTTTCAACTTCATAATATATGTTTGATATTGGGTCCTATACTAAAACTAGGTTTAAATGTAGGTTTTACCACCCACATGGGCACAAAGGTTTTCCTTAATTTCATCCTAAGGATTTAGTTACCAAATTAAATTGATTAATATTATTATTGTTAGAAAGTCATAGCATGTGGCTCATATTCAACCCTAGGGTTTAATGTCTTCAGTGTAGTTATCTTCCACAAAGTTGATTATTTAATTATTCAAAGACTAATTAGGGCTAATACGTACTGATAATTTTTTATCGGGTAAATTATATTTTTGGTTCCATAAGTAGATTTGTTTTCAATTTTAGTCCCACAATGTCTATCATTTGCGAATTACGTCCCATAAGTGGATTTTTTTCCAATTTGAGGACTCATTGGGGATTTCCGTTAATTAAGTTAACGGAAGTTGGATTTTCGTTAAGTGGACCGATTTTGGAGGGAAATTGGCCATCCTTCAACCATTTTTGGAGGGAAATTAACCCACTTTTTCTTGTTCTTATAAGAACTCATTTATTTCTTATTTTTTCCATATTTACCAACAAGCAAAACTTAAATTGACTGCAATTTCTTTATATATAATAGTTAAATTTTTAGGTCGGGAAAAAAAATAGAAATACAAAAACAAAAAGTAGAACAACAGTTACCAAAACATAAATTGCATTTATAGAACTTAGATGTTCAATTACTGGCACCAGAAATTCAGTACAGGATTTCTATTTTTTTATTTGTATTTCTTTCTTATTCAACTTAAAAATTTAATTTGTACAAATGAAAATAGAAAGATATTATATATAAAGAAATTGCAGTCATTTTATGTTTTGTTTGTTGGTAAATATAGAAAAAATAAGAAGTATATGAGTTCTTATAAGAACAAGAAGAAGTAAGTTAATTTCGCTCCAAAAGTGGTTGAAGGATGATCAATTTCCCTCCAAAATCGGTCCACTTATGGGACGTAATTCGCGAATGGAAATCCCCAATGAGTCCTCAACTTGGAAAAAAAATCCACTTATGAGACGTAATTCGCGAATGGTAGACATTGTGGGACTAAAATTGAAAACAGGTCCACTTATAGGACAAAAAATGTATTTTACCCTTTTTTATCTGAGTGGTGAGATTAAGACCTCATAATCTAAATATCGTGAATTTGAGCCCGATAGATGTATCTCTCTTTCCCTAGCTTTCGTTTTAAATAAGCGTGCTAGCTTCACGCTCATGTATCGGTAGGATTTTTGTAAAGGGAGTATAAGTACTCATCTTTTACAGTTTTGATATTGTACAGAGAGATTTTGAAAATTCTAATTATAAACGGGTAGGGGTCCACGCCAAACCTCCCATCTAGACACAGACGGCTTAACTCAAAAAAAAAAAAAAAAAATAGAAGTGATCATAGAGTTAAACCCTTCTCAAATAAGTGCAATTTTAAGATCTCAAATTTACTCACTGACAAGAATTCGTTTTAATTAAAATTCAACTCGCTTACCACTAAACCAACGTTATGTTTGGTTGTGTCGCTATACTCTTGCACTCAATAAGGCACACATAGTGGGCCAAAAATGCCTGATTAAGAAACCCTAAATGCTTAATTAGTTGGCTAATTTGAATTCTTTGCCACGAATAACAACCCACTCATTCGATTATGATCTTAATTTACCTATAGTTGTGCTGGAGAAAATTAAATAGATTTAATGTGTGGAGGCTATCAACCCTAATTGAGTACCTAATGGAACTATAAAATTAAGAAATCTTGAGATATATATGGATCAATTTGTTATTATAACTTATATATATATATACTACTATAAAGAAAAAATGTGTTATAGACTCAATGCAACTGTTTTGAATAGTTTTTTTGTGATCCAAAAAATGTCCTTCAACTAATAAAATAGCTTACTTATTCAACTTTTCAAGTTTGTATTAATTTAATTGTCCATTAATATATTTTATTTTTATTTATAATATATTTTAAAAGTGTTAAAATTTATGTATTATACGTACGCAGGAACAACATGTAACGACGAATAGTTTATTTTGAAAAAAGTAAGAGGAAATCAACAACTAAATTGAAATTATGAGCTTATAAACCAAAATATAAAAGGTATGTGGGATAGAATTAACGTTATTAGCCAAACCAAATTAATTATAGAGCAAGTGTGATACATTTACTATATGATTGGTCATTTTTTCTAAATTGTACACCAATCACACGATAAATATATAATACTTGTTATATAATTAATTCAAGTTTGATCGAATCGGATTCGAACTAGAATGGAACCATACTCATACTCATCATTTTTTACTTTTTCTCCACATCACAAAAACAAGTGGAAATTTCTGCTCTCGCACTTCAATTTTTTTGCCTACTTTTTTCACTCAAAAATCAACACATTTCTCCAACAATAAAGGATGTGAACTTTTAACTACATTTAGTCACAACTCTCCTATAATTAAATAATCCCTTGAAAAACAAACTGCTTCCCTTTCTCTTTTATTTATCAGGATTCATTATTATAATGAAAAATAAATAAATTCTGATTAATGACGATTGCAATAATCATTTTAAACATTTTCTTAAGTCATGCAATATTAGAAACTTCATATTGCGAAACAAAAGTTTCTCAGAAACCTACGAAACTTTTTTAAACAGATAAATCACTACAAAGAAATGTAACATTTAATTATAAATGTTATAAATAAATAATTGTAGTAAATAGTCATTAATCATAATCACGCAATATTCATTGATAGTGATTTTTGCTAGTGTGGCTAAAACATTAATATTGTCATGATAAATATTTTAGGCACGGTGGATAAGTTAAACTTTTTAATCGATTTTATTTAATCATAGTTAATAATAGTTATCTACCACAATTTTTAGTTCATAATCGTTAAAATGTAAGCAATAATAAATTTTTTTCTAGTAATTGATACTAGTGACTTTCAGCCATTAAGTGCCATTGAAATTAATAAATAAAACCTTTAAAAAAAAAAGGAAAAAAGGCTTTGCTTATTTTCAATTTTGATCTGAAACTAAATATAGTGTGTATAATTATGCAAATTAGATGGTTTTTTATTTTCATTTGCTCTATTTGTGAGGTTGAAGTTGCATATATGATAACCAATGATTTCTTAGTCTGGACGTATGATTATTTGTCTCACTTTATTTTGTGTTCATTGTATTTTATTTTATGATTCTTTATTATATTAACGTATTGATCAAATTAACATATTGTTAAGTTGTTCAAATTATTGAAAATAACACCCTTAAAATATTTTGTACTAATATAATTACTTATTCAAATAGTTTACGTCATCTTCTAATTGTTAATATACTATCACGTTACGTTTATCTTTCACCTTTGTTTGCATTAATCACTTACTCTATTTTTAATCATATATTAACTTTTTTAAAATTTATATCGTATTAATCTGATTATATGACCTCAAGCATTACCTGTCACACCATCAATTAACTTTTATATATATATATATATATATGTATAAATAGAGTAAATTATATCTATCTCTTCTGAAGTTTGGCATAATTACAAATACCTCCCTGAGGTTTGTAACCGTTTAACAAATAACCAATTTTCATCAATTTTTATGGTTGAACTGACAAAAATGCCCTTATGCACTGAATTATTTTTATTTAATTTTTAACATTATTTTGGACTACAATGTACAGGGAGAGATTTCTTAAATTTTTTACACAGAGGAGCAATAATACAATTTGCCTTGACCGATTTTTCTACAATTTTAATAAAAAAATTCAAGGGCAAAATGGTCAATTTCAAGCATTTGGTTAAAAATTATAAACCTAGGGGGATATTTGTAATTTTTTAAATAACGAGAGAATATTTATAATTATACCAAATCGCAGGGGAAGTAGATGTAATTTACCCATATAAATAATAAGGGTGATGGGAAGCATAATAATAATAATAATAATAATAATAATAATAAAATGAAAAAGAGAAATGGTATTAGAAGGAAAAACATAAATGTGGAAACAAAGGAGCTGACAGGTCTATGATGCTGAAGTCCATCCTTTTGGGTTGAGACAGAAATGTGGGTCAAACCTTTCAGACCCTTCCAATTTTAATATTAACTCTCTTTGATACATCATATTTCCCTGAAAATGACCTTCATAATTCATATATCACCTTCCCTTCACCCCTCATCTGTAAAAACATGGCTAAACTACAACTGCTATCGCCAAATTTGTCATAATTATAAATATATTCTTGTTATTTATAATTAGGAATAATTACACTCTTCTTCATTGATGTTTGATATAATTATACGTAAACTTCATGTGGTTTAAAAAATTACATCTAGTACACTGATCCTGAAGTTTGCTTCTATCTAACAAATATGTCCTTTCGTTAGTCAAAATTCACTGAATTTATTGATATTAGCAGAAAAAATTGAATTAAATGTGATATTTGGCATCGATTAACTTATTGCAGGTCAGACGAATCTTTTTATGACCAAATTACCCTTATATATTGGCACACGTTAATACATGAGAGGAGGTATATCTTCACCGCTATAAAGGTAATTTAGTCATAAAAGATTTGTTTGGTATTCATTAAATCACTAATAAGTCAATCGAGGGTAAATATTGATTTGCATTCAGTTTTTTTATTAATATCTACAAATTCGATGAATTTTAACTAACGGAGAGACCTATTTGTTAGACGGAATCAAATCTCAGGGATATTAAATGTAATTTTTTAAACTACATGAGATCTACATGTAATTACACCAAAGCTCAGGAGATGAAAGTATAAATTATCCCTTATAATTATGATAAATTTTAGGAAAAACACATCATAATTTACCCTAAAAACAAACCAACATACCATTCTCGTAGCTCATCCACTTAATTAAGTACATTCTAACTAATTACCATGTATCTACATCAAATATTTTAACATCAAATCATAGTACATTGATATAAGATGGACAACTTCAGCAGTAACATAACACAGTTCTCATTTTCTTAGGACATAATTTTTTATCAGAAAATCATGTGTTCGAATCTATATGATTAAATGAAATCTACGTTGATGGATAATTTGTAAGTATTTATTTATAATTTAGGTCTATTTGTCCTAACTCATGATGCTATTGAAACTGAAGTTACTCAACTGAAAAAAAATAATATATTAAAATATAGTTATCATTAACACAAGTCTTCTTTTGTCAATATTTTTAATAAGGGATAATTATATTTATACTCCCTAATTTATAGTCTATTTATACAAACTATTCCTATATTTTGCATAATTATAAAAACCGCCATCGACAGTAAAAAAATAAGAATAGTTTGTGTAAATAATGTTGATACTTTTGAGGGGTGTAAGTGTAATTTTCTAAAATATAGGGGTGATTTGTGTAAATGATGCTTATATTTTCAGTAGGTATATGTGTAATTATTCAAAAGACAGGGGTAATTTGTGTAAAACATGCCATAGATTAGGGGGTGTAAATATAATTATCCCTAATTATAATTACCATGCATGTAAATTCTTGTTAATATTAACTTGTGAAATTAAAAAAAAAAAAAAAAAACTCTTAAATCTTAAATATATATTACTGGATTTTTTAATGTATACTAACATCACCTAACATCATGTCACTAATTAACTTTATTTTTATTTTTAGTTTTTTTATTTCTTATTTTTATTTTTATTTTTCTTGTATATAATTCTTTGCAATTCTCTGTCCCTATATAATACACCATCATCTCCAACCTCACTTTATCAAACATTTGTATCTGTCTGTGTGTGTGTGTGTGTCTGAGAGAGAAAGAGAGAGATTAGAGAGAGAAAGCCACAGAAACAGAAGAGAGAGAGAGAGAGGAGAGAGAAATGGAGTATTATTACACAAACGAAAATGGGTTGTTGGAGGAGTTATTAGGTGTAAGAGAGACGGACTTGTATAACTACTGCACAAATCAAGACAATTACTTGGACAGCATTAATGGCTGCTGGAGCCTCGACTGCTTTCCGACCATCCCTACTGCTACTACAAATGCCGCTTCTTTTCAAGACTTGTACGCTCATCTCCCCCTCGACTGCTCCGCCTACGTCCCGTCGACGTTCGCCGACGACCTCTCGCCGCCTCTGGACTCTGCCGCCGCCGCCCCACCGCTCCCTTTCTGCCAAGAAGACTACTTCTCCATGTCCGTTCTTGATAATGAAGTATTCGGGAATGGAGGGGTCCATAATCCATGTAAAGTTGAACCAGAACCGGAACCCGAACCCGCACCCGAAATGCTCCCCGGTTTTAACATGGGGCTTTGCCCACCCGCCAAGAACAAGGTGAAAAAGGGTAATGGTGGGCAGCCGTCCAAGAACCTCATGGCGGAGAGACGGCGGAGGAAGCGCCTGAACGACCGCCTCTCCATGCTCCGATCAGTTGTCCCCAAGATAAGCAAGGTATATACACACACACAGACACGTAGTAATTAAGAATTCTTGAAAATCAAGAATAATTTCATGTAATAAAATTAAAGGGTTATGAAGCAAATTTGTCAGTGTCAACGGAAAATATATGAGTAATTTGCTATTTTATTTTCCACGGTGATTTTTTCGCTCATTTTTTTTTATATGTAAATTGTATTTAACCCTGAAATTAAATTAAAACAACGTAAATTTTATAATTTTTTTGCAGATGGACAGAACATCAATACTGGGAGACACAATAGATTACATGAAGGAGCTGCTGGAGAGGATCAACACCTTGCAAGAAGACACCGATTTGGGGTCAGATCAACTCAGCATATTCAAGGACGATGCCAAGCCTAATGATATTTTAGTCAGAAATTCACCAAAGGTACGAAAAACGTCAACGCATGAGTATTTGTCTCATTTTACGTCAGTTCGTTCGAGAAAACAAGAATGTTAAATGAAATGATGTAATAATCTAAATGCAGTTTGAAGTGGAGAGGAGGGAGACAGATACAAGAATAGAGATGAGCTGTGGGACAAAGCCAGGATTGCTGCTCTCTACAGTTACTACATTAGAAGCATTAGGCCTTGAAATTCAGCACTGTGTCATTAGCTGCTTTAATGACTTTTCCCTCCATGCTTCTTGCTCCGAGGTACCTATCTATTCTTATTAAGTAAAATTTTTATCCAAATCAAGTCTGATCAGTCGCACTGCAAGTGTATGCACTTGACATTTAATTTGGTTATTTTTTTAGAATCGTACGTTACTACACTTGTGTTCAAGTCTGATTATGCCCAATTCGGATTAGAATTTCCCGTATTTTACTTGTTTTGCTTTTTTAATATTTTTTGCCAATTACACAAGAATTTATTGAACTTTTTTTTTTATTTTTGTGGTGTGGCAGGAATTGAAGAAGAGGGGAATTTTAGAGACGGAAGATATAAAACAAGCACTGTTTAGAAACGCTGGATACGGAGGAAGGTGTCTGTAGCAAATCACTCTCAGAGAGAGAGAGAGGAAATAATTGATAATTTGACTTTGTCCAGGATCATATATTTATCGGATACCATTTATTTTTTTTATTTTACTTTTTTTTTAGGGTTGTTGATGGGGTAGATTATGAGTCTATGTATTTTTTTCTTTTTAATTTAAAGAATCTATATTTTTGCGAAGGTGCTTTTTGGGTTGTAGTAATTTTGATGATTTTATTGAAGGGTGTTTGCAATTTACGGCGCTAATATTATCGCTGAAAATAAGTTGAAAAGAATTTTTTAATTGACAACTTATTGCATCTTGATTAAATTTAAGGTTATTTATGTCGGAAATTGTAAACAAACTCTTACCGGCCAATTTTTATTTGAATTATACATATTAAGTTGTTTTTTCAAATATTTCAATTGTAATTTTTTTCTACTCTCCTCTCCTGAAGTTTGGTGTAACTACACGTAGATCCTATATGGTTTGGAAAATTACATTAAATACACTTGATGTTTGCTTCTATCTAACAAATCGATCTCTCCATTAGTTAAAATTCACCGAATTTGTTAATATTAGCAAAAAAATTAAATAAAAATCGATGTTTACCCTCGATTGACTTATTAATGACTTAATGCAGGTCAAATAAATCTTTTATGACTAAATTACCCTTATAACGGTGAAGATATACCTCCTCTCATGCATTAACGTGTGACGATATATAAGGGTAGTTTGGTCATAAAAAAATTCGTTTGACCTACAATAAGTCAGTAATAAGTCAATTGATGATAAATCTCACATTTAATTCAATTTCTTTTGCGAATATCAACAAATTCTGTGAATTTCGACTAACGGAATGACCTATTTGTTAGACAAAAGCAAACCTCAAGAGTAGTAGATGTAATTTCTCAAACCTCAGGAGGTCTACGTGTAATTATATCAAACCTCAGGAGAGGGGAGTGTAACTATCCCTTTCAAAAACTCCAAATTATCACTTAACTTACAATTTTTTTAATTATCGAACAAAAGTAGAAATTATTACAAACACATGTCGTCATCCAGAAGAAGTGATTTCTGAATGGCCAATAAATTAAGTTAATTTATCTTCTTCTTTTTTTTTTTAACCAAAAAACATTAATATAAGTTGGTTTGCATGTTGTGTGGTCGGAAGCAAAAATAAAAGTAAAATTTATAGTGTGGGGAGGAAGATTTTGTCTTGACCTCCATCGCCATTAATAATACTGCAAGAAAACAAGAACACAAAAGCTTTGAGAGTTGCAAGAATTAAATGAATCATTATGACAGAAACTGTCGTGTCGCCATTGTTGTCGACTTCATCACCTGAATTGCGGCTCATAATACCCAAAATTCCAATCATAATTTAGGCTCATTTTATATTTGATTCGACTTTATAGAATTTTAAAATTAATTTCATGTTTCAATAAAAATTGCAAAAAGAATAAAAAAAAACAGAACCCTTTTTCGTAAAGGATTTTGTTTGCGATGATTTTCGAATTTTTTTTTGCAATTTTTATCAGAATATGAGTTATTTTAAAATCTTTCATATTTCGAGAAGGAATCGAAGAAAAAAATACTGCAAAACTAAATATATCGCCTTGATTTGGATAGATTTTCTGACTTTATTTGGCCAACATGATTACCAGTTACCATATTTGCTATGACGTAATCATCTAGGTTGAATGTTGTTACGTTTAGAGATTGTGGGTTCGAATACTTATTAAATTATTTAATAAAATTGAAAAAATGTTCTAATTTTGTGTGTTGATATTTAAGTGGTTAGCTCTTACATTAATTACAAGACACGGACCGATACATAAGACATAAACGCAATCCTCCCACAGACAATAGGTCAATTATGGGGATATTAACCGGTAGACAACGTGCAGGCACCAAATATGATGTCATAAAATCTATTTGTATTTTGAACAGTCTATTTCATCATTTGATATATTAAGAACATTAATGTTCCCATTAATGTATAAATCTGAAGAAAACAAAAAAAAAAAAAAATCTGTGTGAAATTAAATCCATTTATGTGGAAGTATTTCTCCAAAGGACAGTCTGTGTGGGAGGTCGAGTGGTGTTATAAAAAATAGAAATTAAATCAATGTGGAAAATAAATAAACCCCTCTCGTGATTGTATTTGCGGATGAATTTCTGGTTCTATTATCCTTTTAAAATATAATAAAGGAAAAAAAATTATTTAAAAAAAAAAAAAAGATTTTATCTTTTCCCCCTTCACTAAAGTCCATGAAATTATACGACGAAAAAGGGAGCCATCCTCTCTGTTAGACTATGGTCGTTGATCTGAACTAGTCCGCCACTATCTACAACTGCGACATAATTCAATCGAGTCGAATATATTATTATTGAATTTTGAAAAATTATATTTATATTTAGGTCTTATAAAAATCATTACATTATTCTCTTTTAAAATTTGATATAATTATACATAGACCCCTATAATTTTAAAATTACATCTAATATCCTAACATTTATTTTCGCTTAAGATCTCTCCATTTTACTGAATTTGCTGATATTAACACAAAAGCTGAATAAAAAAATTATATTTATCCCAATTGACTTATTGCAGGTGAAACAAACCTTATTCCAACCAAACTACCCTTATAAATATAAAGATATATTTTCTTACATGCATTAACATACTCAAGAATAAACATGATTTTTCATTTATTTTTTTTACGAATATGAGCAAATTCAATAAATTTTAACTAACGTAATTATTTATTTATTAGACGAAAACAAACGTCAAAAATACTAAATGAAATTTCTCAAATCACGTGAAATCTACGTGTAATTATATTAAATTCTAGGGAGAGAGTTGTAATTATCCCTAAAGTATAATTAGACTTGTTTGTGTTGCGTGTTCAACTATGCACCAATTACACGACAATTCGCACGACAATTGTATTATCCAGAACTGATCCAAGCTAGATTTCCCACTAAACAGCTCTGTATACTTCCATTACACCAAAGGCAAATCAATAAGGGTAAAGAGCATCACACTTGACAAGGGGAGGGAAACTCTTACATCAAAAGGAAACAATAAGCAAAATTACACAAAAACGAGTGCACCTCATCTCAACTGTTCTTGCTATCCCGAAAGCTAACGAGTAAAATCAGCAGCAGAAAGAAGCAAATTCGGTTAATATTGAACTAATCCACGTTACTCAACCTCACATAACTCAACTGTGAAATGACGGCCCGAACAACAAAAGAAGCGTTTATATTGTACAGAAACGGAACCAGTAAGAGATCATCTCTTTCTACTCTTGGTCTTGGCGATCCGTGATCTGGGCATTTCATCTGGTGGTTTCCAGATGATATCATCAAGATTGTTACAGAAGTTACTGTAGAACTGCGAGAAAGAACGCCGATTCTTGATACATGATATCATAAAATAACGATCTATAGTAACTAATCCATTTCACAATTAGCAGTAAACAGGAAGTCATAAGAGGGCGAAAGGAAAATGTACCTTGAGGTATTCCTCAGCATCACCAGCTGCTTTCTGGATGTCGACCATAATAAATGTCGGTGCAACTTGAAAAATCTGTTGAGAAAAGGTGAAATTCTCAGGGTGGTGAAGAAAGGACAAGGGGGAGGAACCGGCAGGAGAGTAATCTTACCTCCACGATCACGGAGAAGTGTGAAGTTCTGTCTGCGGAAAGACCTTCAACTCTCATCTACAAACACAGTAATTCGAGTAAGAGGATGGTTGGGTGAGCCTGTAAACTCATTAAAATATCTTATAAGATGTTTCGTAACTTACAAGATATTACAAAATGTTTGGTAAAAATTTTTAAAACAAGAACTTATAAGATTCAAAAGTAAGGAGTTCGCAAATTATTTTCAAAATCTAATCAAGTTAGTTCAATTTTCTTCAAATTAATTACAAGTTTATCATTAGTAACCTACTATAAACTCCACGATCTTATTTTATCAAACAGTTCAAAAGTTTTTTTTTTTTCAAAAAAAAAAAAGAAAAAATAAGATTTCACATCGAATAAGCTCAAAAAACATCTTATGTATGAATTTACAAAATTTTATGAATAAGCTTAGCCAAACACCTTCAAATCCAAGAAACAAAAATAACTTAACTGAGAGCCAATCCAATTGAGTATATATATACTATATAGTGCAATAAACTTTAGTTTATTAAAAATAAAAAATAATAAAATTTCAATGGTTATAAATTTCAACTGGGTATACCTTATAATTGCGAATGTGAGTCTTGAAACCCATTGACTGCGCAACGACTTCCATACTTGATAAGACAACCTTTGCGGGTCTTTGCGAAACAAACCGTGTTTGATGTTTCGTAGAATCCTGGTTAAGGCAGGCAGGCAAAATATCAAGTAGAAACTCATCAGAAACTACAAGATTGCAAAAATGGCTGGAACAAAATGTGCTTTCAAGTGCAACATAGCCAAAGGAAAATGTATAACAGATACAGAAATTCTAGCAAATATATTGTATCGGATATGTAAAGTTTTAACAGATATAGCTTTGCTTCAAGAACTAGAACAAAAACAACAATCATATTACCTTCTTGCGATCGAACAATGCAGAAAGATTTAACCCTTGAGAAAGAATAATCAAATCAAATGCATTCAGAACCAGTGGCCCCATATCATCACTCCCGCATTGCTCAATAGGTAGCTCTTCCTACAACATAATATCGTATGGAAGGTCTTAAGAAGAGAACATATGTAAATATCAAGGAAAACAATAACTTATGGTTCTTGAAAAAGCAAAGCTCTCAAAAGATCGTAAAAGAAACATTATGTCTAGTGCACATAAGAAGCCCTTATTTGAAAACAATTCCACATATAGCCTTTATCTCATAATATAACTTCAGGCCCTTTACATACTTGCACTCGTTGCATGCAAGAAATCAATATTTTCTTGGCTCGGTTCTGTCACTGGATAAGTCTTTTAAGAAACATAAGTACTTCCAAAAGATGTTTCCTGGAAAATTGATTCCAAACAAAGAGGTCTACCTCTCAAATGGTGGGTATTTGGGAGTTTCAGGTGGTGGGAGTGAAACATTCATAATGTCTAAATGAAACAAGGAATCATGCTATCAAAAATTTGTCTCACATCTTCTTTGGTACAATACAAACCCTGTGGTCAAGCCAGAGAAGTGACGGCATCACTACAAGAAAATGGCTCAATAGCTACGACAAAAAATCAACATCAAGGTATTCAGTAAGTAAAGTTCTCGTTGCTAATCTATATTATTTAATACAAGAAATTTACTCGCTACTGAATTTAGCAACCAAAATACTTGCTAATGAATTTAGCAATGAATTATTTAAAATATATATTACATAATGTAGGTAACGAGAATTGTACTTGCTAATTAGTTGGACCGTTGATTTTGGCATCAAATTTTAACTAGCTATTGACCAATTTTCTTGTAGTGTATCCTGAATAGGGCAATCATTTTACTTTCCATGCCAGGTTTACAATATGGTTAGTGAAACAAAAAACTGACCATGTGAACATTTCCAGTTCTGGTAAATCAATCTTGATCATGAAAACCAACAATCAGATCGTAACCAACTTCCCAACACCTAAGTTAACCTTGCATACAGTTATAGCATTTTGCATATCATCCCAGAAATTATTTGAAATTCACATTGCAATTTTCGTTGGGATTTATAAGGCATTGATTCATTGAAACTCAAATCCCTAACATTTTTCTATTGCACAAGTTAGGCATGAACTTTTCAATCTCTGATACATGTTGAATGTAGCAGGTACGGTGAAGAAAATGTTCACTAACATTTTTCCCTTTATACAAAAATGAAAGATGTTTTCCTTGGTGCATTGCTCAATATAACCATTGTCCCAAATAGCGTTAAAGTCCAACTGACCTCTGGATCATCAAAAGCAGCATTAACATCATCCAAATCAATGACTTCAGTTTCAGGAAGTCTGACGGGATGATAATTCTTTTTAAACCACTCATCATTTCTGATTTCTTCAATCCGAATACGCTGCACAAGATTGTTCCCAACAGGCAAAGAGTTTAGCACCATCAACTATAAAATTCAAAAAGAACATAGCAAATTTTCATGGTTAGGCATGAATCTAATTCCCAATAAGCCCTTCAAGCATAGGCCAAAAAGTTCAGTTGTTTCCAAATCCTGCTGAAAATATGGCAAGTTCTGTTAAACAACCAAAGTTATTCTTTTGATATTTCCCTTTTATAATTCTTAATGATACCTTGAAGCATCAGCCTCTTGTTTTGAAGCTATAACTACCACATAAAGTTGCCCAGTTCAGTACATTGTGGAAGCACAAGTTATCATGTCAATGCCCCCAAAAAAATAAAAATTACGTAACCTACGAAATGACTGTTCTAACGAAAGGGTTCACCATGGCAGCACTTACTCCTCATAATGTTTATGTTACTGCATTAAATTGGTATGATCGATGGGGAAAACGAAGAAGAAGAAAAAAAGAAAAGCTGAAACATTTCTATCCACATTCAAAGAACAAATACCTTTCTTTTTTTGGAGAAAAAAAAAAGGAACAAATACTTAACTGTTTCAGGATTTGGGTCTAGAATTCTATGGATCAAGGATCTTGCTCCAACTGGGAACCAGGATGGACACGAAAATTGTGCATTCTCAATCTGCAGAAGATGTAATGTGATAGTATTAGTCCCACAAATTTCCTATATACATAGATAATATTGTGAGCCCTAAACAGTTGTGCATATGCTTCATGGAACTTTAAGTTTACACATGTGACAAAGCGATAGCTACCCATAAAGATGCGTAAATGTTAAACTAATGGTCTAGGGTTTTGGTTCAGGTTCAATACCTTCCCATACAATGTTGTTAGATCAATTTCATCAAATGGCAGATAACCAGCCATCAGAACATAAAGGATAACCCCACATGACCAGATATCTGCCAAAGCACCGTTGTAGCCTTTATGACTAAGAACCTGAATTTCAACCACCAAAACAAAATAGAATGACATCTTCATCTGAATGAACAGATATTAAATATCATAGAGAAAACACTTTATGAGCTACCTCCGGAGCAACATAATTAGGAGTACCACAGGTTGTACGGAGAAGGCTGACACCCTGTACACAAAAATTATTGTAAGCACCAACTTCTATCAGAGTGCGATTACCAGAACCTATACCAGAATCTTACTTCTGCAGGCAATGCACTTAGCCCGAAATCAGAGATTTTAAGATTTCCTTGGGAATCAAGTAGTAGATTTTCAGGCTGCAAGAAAGTAAATAGAGTAAATATCAAGTTTCGGAAATATAATTATAAGGTTTTCTTTTTCTTTTTCCCCCTTAATGTGTCTCCAAGGAACACCTTTAAGTCTCTATGATAGACTCCCTTACTGTGGCAAAAATCCACACCATCAATAAGCTGCTGGAAGTATCTTCTAGATTCCGATTCACTAAGTCGCCCATGGTGAACCTGCAAGAGATTTTTATATAACACATACCAACTACATCAGCTCCGAATGTTCCAGAATAACTCTTTCTCGAAGTGCAAGGCATTTGGGTAAAGGAACTCACTATTTTATCAAACAATTCTCCACCTGTGATAAATTCCAATATGATATAGATCTTCGTGCGGCTTGCTATAACCTAATTGGGAGAAATCCAGTTAATTGCAAAGCAGCTCAAAATAAACATCACCACGAAAAGCTAACTCTTTTTTCTTCCCCTTCCCAGAGAATCATATAAAGCTTATACTACTGATCTTGAGCCATACCTCATGCAAACGAACAACATAAGGGTGTCTAACACGCTTCATTATAGATATCTCCCTTTTGATCTGCAAGAATAACAAAACACAGTTATCCAAGAAATATGAATCATTATAATGATTACAACTGCAATACAGATAATTTTGGCCCGTGAGCAAATAGACAATTTTCCGGCGAATTCTTGAAATTTCTGTGAGTCAGCAAGATTTTGTTGCTCTGGACAACCAAATTAATTACAATCTTGAACTTCATCTAGTGATCTTCGTCAACAACTTTTAACAAAAAAAGAAAAAAAAGATCTCAAATCCTAAGATATAGATATCCTATGCATTCAACCCTCATTTCATCAGTTAATCAAAACTTCAAACTTCCAAAGTTTCTAATCTCAGCAAGGATATACAAAGAATCATAGAAAAAAGATAAACATAGATTATCAAAGAACAACTCCTATGTAAACTTCTTCATTTAGCTCAACTCGATCGCACCCCCTTCCTCATACTACCCGGGCCCAATTCTTTCCTGCCAATCTCAAATTCAGGAAAAGAACACAAAAAACAATTCTGAGTACAACATACTCATGTTTTCCAGGAATCCCTCTAACCAACTCCCAGAAAATTCAAATCTCATGAACAGGCAAACAATCAAACGGAAGCATAAAGGAATCAGAAACCAACCTGATCAACCATCTTGTGCTTGATTATGGTGGAGCGATCGAGGACTTTCATGGCAACGCTCTCCCCAGTCTCGGTATTCTGAGCGAACTTCACTTTCGCAAATGTCCCTTCCCCTATTGTCCTCCCCACCTCATACTTCCCTACTTTCCGCACCACCATTTTCGCCCTTTCTTCAATCACCACTTCCCCACCATTTACTGCTCAAATCAAACGCATATCATCATCGACACAACAAGAAAAATCAGCTGCTTTCACCTCAAAAAACAAAACAACTCTATCCACTGAATTCTTTATAGTAAAATCAATTCCTTTGGACATGAGAGGGACAAGAGCGACAACTACCCGAATCGCAGGAGAATGGTTCAACAAACAATACAAAATTCACAGGCGAATGGGAGATATTTAAATTGGGTTCGGATTAGGTTTGGTAAAGTAGGAAGAGGGATAAAGATAAAGCAAGAAAATCAGAGTAGTTGAAAAATGGAGTTCCAGCCCACTGCTGAGTGGAAAATGGGTTTTATACTAATACCTTTTTTGACAAAACTCAGTCTTCGTCTTAATTAATTGTTTATTGTTTCACATATATCTGTCGTAGATGGTTTATAGTACGGACACGGCGGCGGCGAAGCTCCGCCTCTCTCGCCGGTGGTTTTACGGCGGTAATTATGCGGAGGGAGTGGGGATGTAATGATATTACAGAGCGCAGACCGATTGTCAACAGCTGTCTTAAGCCGTGTGAAAGGTGTCATTAGCGAAAACAGATGGTTTGCTGCTGCCCTCCCACGGCTATGATTACTTCTAATTTTCAGCTGATTTTTTGTATTAATTACATTTTACGCCTCCCCACATATAGTCTATTTATGTAAAGAATCTTACTTTTTTGTATAATTATAAAAAAATTTCTAGTCCGAACCAGACGTGGTCGAACCAAACCAATCATGCAGCAAGTGTGATACACTTGTTATGTGATTGGTCACTTTTCTTAAACTGTACACCAATCACATGGCAAGTATATTGCACTTGCCATAATATTGATTTAGGTTTGGGCTAAAATTTTCCAATTATAAAAATTATCCTTCAAGGTCAAAAAGTATTGATAATTTGTGTAATGATATGATGTTTTGGGGAGTGTATGTATAATTTTTCAAAAAATATGAGTAGTTTGTATAAATTATGTTGATATTTATGATAATATACGTGTAATTATTCAAAAGTCAATGATGATTTGCATAAAGAGATTATAAATTAAGGGTTGTAAATGTAATTATCATTAAAAGAAATGGAGTTGATTTATCAAGTATAAATGTGTTTTATTTTAGGTATACACACTCTTTCTGTATTCGATGAATAATTTTTACAGCAACGCGATTAAAATTTAACATTGTCACTTATAATACATGTATGCAGATATCGTGACACTAAAAATTTAAAATATACAATGTTTGATATAATAAACTAAAGAATAAAAATCAACATTAAAATAAGGGTTAATTATACTTAGACCCCCTTTGAAAATGCATAATTATATTTTCCCCAAAGAAGTTTTGAAATTACACTTACACCCCCTCCAAAAATTCTTTGTTTACACTTGACCCTCATTCGTTAAAGTTTGGACGAAAAATGTTCACGCCAACAAAAATAATTACAAAATTTTTCAATTTTTCCCATTATTTAACATTTTCATGTATATTTTTGTACTTATAGGAGGATAAGTGTAATATATACATATAGAGTGATGCCAATATTATTATATTTTTTCCCTATAAGTACAAAATTATTATACGAGAATGTTAAGCGAAAGGTAAAATTGAAAATTTATGTAATTATTTTTGTTGAAATGAACATTTTCCGTCAAAACTGTAACGAATGGAGGTCAGGTGTAAACAGAGAATTTTCAAAGGGGGTGTAAGTGTAATTTCAAAAATTCTTTGGGAGAAAGTGTAATTATGCATTTTTAAAGGGGGTCTAAGTGTAATTAACCCTTAAAATAAAATAAATGTGTTTTAAGTCTAAGTCTTAATCCCAATACAAGGCTTCAATAATATACATATTTCTTTGATTATAAAGTAAATAGAGCTTGAAATATAGAATCAAGCTTCTCTTTGAGTGAGTTCTCTCGATGAAATAGATAATGGAGAAGAAAGATGGAGAGAAGGGAGGCGAAGAAAACTAATCGGGAAAAAAAATGTATTTTTATAATTTTTATGAGTGAAAATCGAATTGATTTTTTTTTTTTTTATCTTAACCACCATAGTTTTTAAAATTATATAAAAAAAATGTCCAAATCGAGTAGTTATACATGTCCGACACACTAAACATGTCCTTGTTTTTACTTTTAATTTTTGGATAAGCAAATTTTGACATGTTTTGGAAGTGTGTCAGTGTCGTGTTTGATATGTGTCCAACACTGTGCGGATTGAATTTTTTAGTGTTCGTGCATTATAGGATGTCATATACTCGTAATATGAGTTTCGATATTGTTAAAACGTTTGGTAGAATTAAACATATATTATTGATTTGTATGTAGTTTGATTTCGATTGTTGCAGATAATAAAGCAGTTGCAGAGATCTTGGCCAACACGCACGATATATGCGCAATCCTCCTTGACTAAACATACATTCTTGATTTTTATATAGTTATGTTTCGAATATTGACGATAATAAGTCAACTAACATAGACTTTTGCCAACATGAAAGGTGTAGGCACGGTCCTCTTGGCTAAATATACTTATTTATTTTTATATTTATATTATTAGATTTTGATTTTTGATGGAAGTAAAAATATTCTGGCCAACGCGTAAAACCCTAAACATATATTCTTAATTTGTACGTGATTATGTATTGACCTTTTTCAGTAATAAGTTCGTTATAGATAATCTCGCTAGCACACAAGGACCAAGCATAATTTTTCTTGACTAACATATGTTCTTAGTTTTTACACAGTTATCTTTTAATTATTTACGATAATAAATCAACTATACAGAACATCCCTCAATACGCAATGCACAATACAATCTTTATTTATGACTTTGCAAGTGTTATCCTTATTTTTTAATATAGTTCTTGATTTTTTTGGTGAAATTACATAATTTTAATTTGTAATATGATTTTAGTATAATATTTGTGATGGATGGAGTTGAAATCAACATAGCACCAAGTGCCCAATTCGTAAGGGCAACTTATACAATCAAACATGCAAGTAGCTTACACCCCAACGTCGTTCCATAATGAATCGAGTCGGAACGTTTGCTGCTCATTAGTTTCAGAAAGGATGATATTTTTCAACATTCAACTTCATCCTTTCAAAAATTTCATGTTATATTTTGTCTCAAAAAAATAAATTTAAATCAGTTAAATCAAGCAATTATAACTTAATAGCTCTATAACTCTAGCATCTAACTCAGAGCCCTAACTACAAAAAAGACAAACGTGCTATGCAGGTCAGTTGGCTCTCTTAGCTTACAAGCAGACTTACAATTAAATTTTCGGCCGCTGGCTTAGTAGCTACAAGAACTACAACAACAAATCCAACTCCTAGCTCGGAACTCAAATAGGAGTAGTAGCGCCTTATCCTAGTCCTCTCCCCTTATGAAAAATTCTTATTCAGATAAAGTTGGTTAAACTGAACTAACCACATAATAAATAGAATTCACTTGTCATATAATTAATCACTTTCAATTTAACATTCCCTCTTGATTTCTCTGACGATATCTTGGCCTAGTATACAAATAATCACTTCAATTGAAAAATATTTTTACTTCCAATCATTTCATCAAATTCAAATATGTCAGTTAGATACGACTGACTGACCAATCTCAACTCCAAGTTATTTCAAATTTAAACTTAGTAATCCAAACACAACCTCAAATTAATGTTAGCCCATGGAGTCAATAAAGCCATAACCCTTGCGGACTTGTCTGTTCTTCCTCTGCAATGTGCGTGCAGCACATTCCATCCACTTGACATTTTTAATTATTTCTCCGGTAAGAAAGAAGGCAGCTGCGTGATCCTTTTTCCAGAAAGACTTAAAAAATTCCTCAAAGAAATTGATGCTTAGTTTTAATCAATAGTATTTAATTTACAACTTGCGCAGTAAATGGAAATTGAAATGATCACACCATTTTTGGATAACTTGTGTGTTCTATTCAAATCACTTTTCTCTGGTGTATCAATGGCAACCACAACTGCATCAAGTATCAGAAGATTAGCTCCAAACAAAATATTTGAATTCATAATAGCAAATTACTTAAATTTGTGTGGATAATTTCGATGTCAGGCAAAAAATGAAGTCCTCGAACTCATATTTTGAACTATTTTTTATGGTATTGTGATGGATTTCAAATCCAGCTATCAGATCCAAATCATTCCGTCCAAATGGACCATTATTCATTTTGAATGACAAAACAGAAAGAATCAACATGTTAATTGATGTTTCAAACTTCAATGTTTTCTGATGAATTAAAAGCCATTTCAATGATGCATTACCTCGTGGAGTACCAAGCTGGGCCTTAGTCCTTGTACTTCATTGTCTCTTTTTCAAAACCAATAGTGGGAAATTGTTTTGCGTATTCCTCGACCTCAATGCGCAACTTTGACAGTGCAGATTGATGAGCGTCTGACTTCATAGCAGTCACAAAGTCCTTCAATTTTGTTCCTGATAATTACAACCGATGATTTCATAAGAATAAAACTAGACGAAATACAAATTTCTGGTTCCTAATCATTAGAACAGACATGTCATTTTCAAGAGAGTACGGAAAAAGCAAAAGATTAATAAAATTAAATACCATTTGTGTCGGCCTTTATCTTTAGGGCCAACTTTACAGCTGCATCAAAACACTCTGCAACTTTCACAAAATCTTCTTCCACGAATCCTCTTGATGTGAGAGCAGGGGTTCCTATCGGATAGGATAGAATGCATCAAGACTTAAGTAACAAAACTGAAAGATGCAACATGATCTCAAGGGCAGGGTTTACCCATACGAATGCCTCCAGGAACCATGGCAGACACATCCCCAGGAACGGTATTTTTATTTGCAGCTATATGAACGGCCTCCAAAACTTTTTCAACTCTAGATCCATCAATACCCTGCAGAAATGATGAACAAGTTTCACATGTGCCTAAGACATTTATGCTACATTCAGATTTAGAATTTAGGGGAAGAAAGGAAAAAGAGAAAGAGATACGACACAGAAACTAGTAGTCATTGCATTTTCTCTTTCTGGTAATCTTTAAGATCTCTATGATGTAGTTGATTAACAAAAGGACATAATGTACAATTGCTCCAGTTATTACCTTTTCTGGCTTACTACCTAAAAGTAAGATTGTCTACTATTTAGATCAGATATGATGGTTGGTAACTTGGTCGGAAATCTGTGAGAAAACAAACTAGGCACCTGCAGAAGACAAAAAGTGAGGGTCTACCTTGTCTCGTAAATTCACCAAGACGAGATGGTTCTCTGTTCCACCAGATACAAGGTTGTAGCCTTTCTCTAACAAAGTCTGCAACGCAAAATAAATTTGTGATTGAGAAACAACATTAAAACATAAGATGAAAAGAGCTAGCTGGGATTATTAACAAAAATTAGCAGGTGGTGGTAGGCTAGATTGCATGAACTGAAAGTTGAGTGGGTTCGGAGTATCCAAGGTATTACCTCTGCGAACTTTGAGCAATTACTGAGGACTTGCTCTTGGTACGCTTTGTATTCCGGTGTCATAGCCTGCGATTACAAAAATCATGAAAGATTAAGCCAGCTATGTCTGCATTTAACATTTTCTCTAGGAAAATTCAATATGATATGAACATTAACCTGTTTTAGTGCGACCGCCAAGGCAGTTATTGTGTGATTATGCGGTCCACCTTGAAGTCCAGGAAACACAGCTTGATTAATTTTGTCTTCATAGTCATACATAACCTGATAGATGGAAGTCAAATTTAAAAACTCTGTACCTTAAAATTTGCAGCAGTACTAAACTAATGAAAAGCACCATATTTATCTCCTACTGATGGACACTTCCCCATTTGATTTATCTCACCATAGGTCCTTGGGGTGGGGACTCATGGATAAGAGTGCGTCATGGCATCCACTAGCAACTACTCATTCATCCTCTCTTAGCAAAAATGATTAACCTAAGTTGCTAGAAGAGTCTACTTCACCACTTATAAACCAGTTGCAAATTTCCTCCCACAAACCATGGACATCATAGGCATAATCACAACAGGAATTTGCAAAGGAGGGCACATGGTAACGGGCTTCGGAAAGATATAAATCGACAATTTGAATAACAGCCAAACAGTATCAAGAACGCTGTTAAAAATTTATCAACCATTTTGCACAAACTCACTTCTTTTCCTTGTTTATTGATCTCTTTTACTCCCTTCCTAAAAAAGATCATTGCTCCACGTGGCCCACGTAGTGATTTGTGTGTGGTGGTTGTAACCACATCTGCATACTCAAATGGCGATGGGATGACACCAGCAGCAACTAACCCACTAATGTGTGCCATGTCTGCCAACAAGATGGCTTTTTGCTTGTCGCATACCTGTCAAATCCATTATAAAGATGAATGATGTAATCAGAAGATATAATATTGTATGGTAATGCTAAGCAAAAGAAAATATAGTGTCAACTATGAAGCTGCAGGATTCTTGATTAAGCTTACCTTGCGAATCCGTGCATAATCATATAGGCGAGCATAAGCACTTGCACCAGCAACAATCAATTTTGGTCTGAAGAGCACTGCACTCTTTTCCAGCTGCAGTGACACAAACTAACTACTCTTCATACACAGCAGAAAGGCTCAAAGGAAATAAGATAGAGGAGGAATAACTATTCATCTGGCATCCAAACAGCATACCACCAATGGAAACCAGATCAAACTAATGTTCACATAGCCCTTGAAATGTATAGCTGGGATTGGAATGGAAATAGAAAATATATCATGTGTATATCATTAGGCATAACTTATCAGGGTTAATGGATTTCCACGTACAATGGCAGGAAAAGGGTGTACCAAATACTCTCTGCATGTTAGAGTGAGACAAAGAAGCAAATAGGAGAATTCTCCATAAAGAGAGTGAAATGCTTTTCTCTTTCCGAATAATGAAGCCCATAAAATTAGAAGAATATTGAATATAAAACAACTTGGCATACTGAGTGTCAAGATTTGGTTCATAATACAGAACTTTCTAAGCAATAAACTTCTCTACCTTGCTCACCTCCAAAAATACTAATATGATGCTGACAATGTATAATGGCACAAGATTTGAGATGTGGAGAAACAATGCATTGTCCAGACTCGCAACATTATGACAATACTCGAAAGCTTATTGTGCCAAGCAGCACTTTAACTTAGCAGTTCCCTGAACTCTCAGAAATTATTTAAGTGGTAGATATGAATACTGGTCATCTTAGGAGTGTAATAGCCAAAATTATCCTATTCTCTGAACGTATAGGAGCACAAAGCGGCAGAAAATAAGAGTGTAAAGCATTGATTACAGGATACAGGAGCCTCTAAGCTAACTTTTTCATAAGGGCCAGTGGTGTTAATGATAAAAACACTTGACTTAGTAATAAAAGAAAACTTTTAACTAAAATTTGCCCTCCGTCTTCTCCCAACAAGAGAAGTAGGACAAGAACAATAGTAATAATGATGACAATAGCAACAGCAGGAGCAATTATGATAACAAACAATGACTCTTTAATTGGCAGCCACAAAATGCACAGAGTAGAGAGGATTTCAGGTGCCCAATTATATAAAATGTGGACCAGCAGGCACCTTGGAAATTATGTACTACAAGAAAGTTTACATGGAACCTAGGTCTGGGTTTTCATATAGTACTCGCCCTTAGGAACAGTTATAACCAAAGATGGAAATGGTAACTCCAACATTTTCATTCCAAAAAAAATGTTCGGATGTTTACATTCAAAAATAACTGAGTTGACAAAACCCTTCACACAGCTAAAACTAACTTCTAGAAAATCAAAATTTAGTACCTGATCATAGTCAATATAGCCAGTGCTTTCGTCCAGTCTGTAAGGCATTGTCTCAAAAAATATAGACACTGCACTGATCTTTTTTGTATCAGTCTGTAACACAGCCGTCCAACAAATGTAGAAATTAAATAATGACTTAACATATGTAAAAAACTAAAGAGAAATGCATAAGCAGTTTCCATAAGTTAAGTTGGAAGCACCTGATAACCATGTGAAAGATGACCACCATGAGGAAGATCAAGTGCCATGATCCTATCATGAGGTTTCAGCAGTGCGGTATACACTTGAAAATTGGCAGGGGATCCAGAAAGTGACTGTACATTCACTGCAAATATATAAAGTATGTCGGACTTTTGATGAGTCGCTCATGAGGAGAAATAAAGGAAAAACTGAAAGGGGAATATATTTCATTACATAATGTCACACGCCATAGGAGTTATTAACATTTCACAAAAATTTCATCCTTGAAATGGCCATACGATGGATAGGAAATAGAAAACAAATGAATCCAATGTCCAGAAGTTTCTCTCACTATTACACTATAACAACTGAAATGGGTTGTGAAGAAATTTTTGTCGTTAACTGGGTAATTCAGGAGGACTTATAAGTCTAAAATGTAGAACTTGATCAAATAGTATGAAATCCAAATTGGAAAGTGCTTACCTCCCCATTTTTCAGGATCCAATTTGAAAGTCTCTAAGGCACGCTTCTGACACAATGACTCTGCCATGTCAATGTACCTTGACACAGAGAAATCCAAACCACAATCATATCAATAAAGACATGGATATTCGTCTACCATACATGAAAGCAATTCTCCATGCAACCAATTTTAAGTTGATATTACATCAGAGAACCCAATTCCAGAACATTGGAAGCATTCTGCCACTCCATATAATTTGTTACATAGTGCTCATACTATTTCAACTCCACACATTTCGTATCGGTGCCACAAACAATGGTGAAATATCATCAAGGTTGATGTCATAAAATCAATCAATATGATTTTGTAAGATCAATGCATATGTGCAGTCAACCAAGATGAACGGTATTCCATGAGTAGGATATAATGCCACACGTCTAGCACATCATAGAATAACAAGCATATACGAAGCGTTTGTACTTGCTTAAATAAAATGCTCCTGTGATAAAATCAATGAACGCAACGTGATAAAAGCAACAAGTCATACTCATTTCCTCCATAGTATCTCGCGCCAGGGTAACCTTCACTGTATTTATTAGTCATAACTGATCCAACCGCTTGCATCACCGACAATGATGTGAAATTTTCCGACGGTATAAGTTCCAGCCCCTAAATACATAACTATCTTAAAACTCTCCATACCATAGAGAAACATTTAAAATCAATCCATAGAAACCGAACGCAAATTTACCTTCCATTGCCTTGCCTTCTCAAGCTCTATGATGTCAGCAATCTCCGGATCTACCTCTTCCAGCGGCGCATTCAATTGTTTCGTCCACTGCGAAATCAAAACTCAACTTAAAGACGAGATCCAGCAATTTACAGTTAATTCAACCATTCATGAATCAGCCTAACGTCCCCAAAAATCTAAAAAAGCAACAAAAAAGAAAAAACGAGAGAAATTATTACAGTAATTCTGGAACTGTCCTTCTGGCTAACAGCTTGATTGGCGAATGAAGACTGTCCAGAGAAAACACCAAACAACGAAGATCAACACAACAAACACGCTCCATAAAACGGACGCTAACAAGTAACAACAGAAATCCTCATGAAAAAACAAACAAACCATATAACGAAGCGAATAGGAGGTGGAGACACGATCAAGAGAGGAGAGCCTTCGGAAAGCCATTGCCGCCATTACTGCCTTTCTGCTTCCGCCAGCCGCTGAGCTTTGTTGGTGGGGATCTTAGTGGGATGGGGTTGGTGGGTGATGTGGGAAGTCACAACTCACAGAGTGTTTATTTTGTTTCAATTTAAAGATAGTGTGTGATGCTGTGGGTTAAGGTTTGGTGGTGGTGGTGGGGTCTACAAAATCGAACATTTTGCACGGACTTGCACCGATCACTGTGCCACCCCAACATCAGAGTTGCTGCAACTTGCTGTTAGTTATTACTATTTTAAGGTTTATTGGATACATGATGATCGTCCCGATGATCCTAACTTGAGATTTGATAAATTTAGACCCAGTTGTTAAAAAAACTAAAGGATAGATTATAGTTATTTTTTCAGATATTTAATATAATTACAAATAACTTTATATTATTTAAAAAATTATAAATATTCCTGAGGTAAGGTGGATATATCGTAATTGTTGGTCAAAGGACATAAATGCCCTTCCCTCAAGACAAAATACCACATATAGGCAAGGATTTCGCGCTATGTATTCTTGGGTCATGTCGCTAGGCCCGGCCCGGCCCGACTCAATAGACCCGATGTATGGGTTGTAGATTATTTGGCAGTTATAAGTTGGAGATTGCTCCACGTGGTGGTATGGGCAAGTTGGCATATTTGACCCTATAAATACATTTATTACACTTCATTTATGGTGAGTGACATTTTATTACAATCAATAACATTAAATAACTTCAAACGACTAAGTATCGGAGGGTCTTAGCGGGGACCTCCCAACGAGATTAATGATCCTTTCTTTTCTTAGGTTTCATTCGAATACTCTCGGAGAGACCTCAACCTCTTATTGGCATCAGTCATCTCAAATAGAAAATAATTGTGTAGCCCATGTACGGTGAGGTGCAATTACTACTTTACCCTAGCAGGGTTCTGCATCTCCACAACGCTTCCAATCTCAACACCTTTCGCCTAAAGTTCACAGGATTCAACTTCAATCCTAGGTTCTACGTGACACATGGCTCTGCCTTGCAATTACACGAGACCTAAAGGAGCTTCACAAGCGGTCGGCCCGCCCGCATGGAGTCGACCGATTGCCCCACCGTCTCTTCACCTAAGCAACGCTAGTGGATTTGATCCTGGAATGCGTGATGGTCTGCGTTTCTGCTCGTTTGTGCCTGCCTAGCCTCAAGAAATTGCACCTCATTTTCGTTTGTTATGAGAACGACGAGTCCCTCACCAAGCTGGTTGTCGGTTGTTTGGTGTTGGAAGAATTTTGTCTAGAGAACTTCTCATGATTATATGAAAAGGTGTAGGATTCATTCAGAGTCGCTAAAATGGCTTAAGCTAAAGTTCGACGACGACCTGATGGTTTTGGTTCAATCCGCACTTTTATGACTACGTGCTCGGCGTAAACACCCCTGCTCTTGAGTACTAGCGTGGATGATAATACGTCGTTGGAGTTCCATTTGGGAAGTTTCCCATCCCTGCTTGAAGTTGATATTTGTCTCCATGATAACAGATTGGGAAACAAAGATTACTATCTGGATTCTGCTCTTAAATTCACCGTAAAGCTAATGAACGCGAAGCACTTGAATTTATCACTTAATATTACCACCGTATGTGTATATGCGGGAAAAATTGCTTTGTTCGTTCCGCAATTTAGGACTCTTTTGTCCATTAGTCATGAGATTATTACTTTTATTCCCACAAACTTTACAAAATCTCACTCTTGACCCTCTGATAACTTTCCATTAGCTATTCGGTGGAATACGTCACATGCTAAGCATGCAACTGTTACGTTTTGGGCTCGATGGTAACAACCACGTGCTAACAAATAACTAACACAAGGCGACAAAATGACTAAAAATGAGACTTTTTAAAATTTGTAAAATTAAAAGTGATAATTTCATAATTAATGGAACCAAAAGCATAGAGATCTGAATTAAAAGGGGGGTTATTCAATTTTGTCCATATTAATTATAAAATTGCATCTTATTATCTCTAGAACCTTATTGTATCCAAATATTTTAAAATTTTATTTTAAATAAGATTTAACGTCTTATAAATTTTGACTCATTTTCTTTTGTGGAGCCTGTAGTCCCAACTATACAAACGGCACAGTTCCCTAACCTCAAGAAGTTGGAATTCGAGGCTCCACGCTGTCACGGGCATCTGCTCAGATTCTTCCTGGAAAGCGCAGACAATCTACAACTTCTCACTTTGCGAATGGCTTTCTATGAAGATCATCAGAATCGTGGGAGTCAGGCAGCAGTTCGAGATGGTGGATTGAGGTTCCGAGATGCCTAAAGTCGTACTGTTATGACATTCACGATTCTTGTTTTTGAAGGTGTGGAATTGGACGCGTTTGAAATCGTAGGCTATAATCTAAGGAACAGTGAGGTTTTGAGGAGGATGGAAATACATAAATCGTGTTCTTCTTCACCAAAGGCAAAACTATATATGTGGGAAAGAATCTCACAGATTCCTAAAGCATCTGAGGCTTGTGAAATTCCATTTCTTTGATACGTTAAAAGGGTTACCCTGCGAAATCGGTAATAAGCAGAAAAGATCATTGTAAAAAAATCGTAAATTATCCATTGTATTTTAGAAAATGAAGCAAATTATCCTCAACAATAATTTAGATTTTAGATAAGGGGCTTTTTGCTTCATTTTCCAAAACATAATGAGAGTCTGCTATTTTTTTGCCTAGATTTTTTTTTTTTTGGGCTCCTTTTTCATATCACATGATGATAAATTGCATTTATTCCATTTTAAAATGGCAGCCGCAACATTTCATTTTTATATCATATATACCTATTATGTGTATGAAATTCGTGTTGTGAAAAGAATTTAAGGTAAATTGTATCAATATTTCTTGAAATTAAGTTTAAGAATAAATTGCATTGACACTCCTTAACGTTATGTCAAAATACACAAATACCCCCTACTTTTTTGCAAAAATATACCCACACCCATGAAATTATAGTTGTAATTACAACTACTCCCCCTATTTAAAGGCAAAGTTTACACAAACACTCTCTGAAAATACTACACTAACACCCATCAGGGTGTAGCTGTAATTTTGCAACCCCTGAAAAACAGTACACTAACACCCTTCAGGGGCGTAGCTGTAATTTTTTCAAAAAATATAGGGTGTTTGTGTAATTTGACCTAACCTCATGGGATGTGAATGCAATTTACCCCTTTAGTTTAATTATAGAAATACATATACTCTTTTTGTAATTATAAATACACTCTCTAAAGAGGTATTAATGTAATTTAATCCTAGAGATGTATTTGTAAGTTTTTGTTCTTGAGAGGATGTTGATATAAATATAAATAACAATTACAATATCAATGAAAATACTTGTAATTTTACAAAAGATAATAGATATTTGTATAATTATCTCTAACTTCGATGGATATAAATGTAATTTACCCAAAAATTTATTGTGTGTATATGTGACGTGAAATATGAAAAAATAACATTGATTCATAATACGTGATTCAAACTGTATTACAAAACACTAACACATCCTACTTAGAATCAAACAAATTTGAGCTTATTGACACTATGGCTCCCAAACTTTAAAATAAAACTTGTGGTCGAAACACATTCGACTGATGTGCGTAATTTAAGTTATTTATTGTATTTGTTATTTCAGTCAAAGAGAATAATGATAAAATGAATAACTCATCTAAACTTCTAAAATATTTTAACTTAAAGTTGGTTGAATAAAAATTATTGATAAAATCAAGTGATTACAGATAATGATATTTTGTGAAAAATAAGAATATTTTAGTGTGTTTTCTTCAATTAATGTGCCACGTTCAAACGCGTGTGCATAATTAATTTTAAATTTTAAAACTAATTATTACTTTTAAATATATATATATATATATTAATTGGATAAATATAAAATATTAAAAAAATAGAAGTTATGAAAAAATGTTGGAACAAGAGTGAGAGAAATAATAAATAGAAAATGAAAAAACAATGACAAATCAAAACACTTGAAGACACAAAAATGGTGTTCTTTAATTAGGGTAAATTACATTAATCACATTTGAAGTTAGACTAAAATACACAAATATCTCTTATCTTTTTTTAAAATTACAGCTACACCCTTAAGGTTATAATTGTAATTACAACTATACTCCATATTAAAAGGCAAAATTATTTAAATATTGTTAAAGAAATAATAATTTACAAAAATACCGTGATTTAAAAAAATATTACAAATTTATGCAAAACTGTTGTTTGAAACAGCAGTTTTGAATAAAAAAAAAAAAAACTGTGTCAGAACCGCTGACACACTTAGGAATAAAGGGGCAGACTTTTGTTTGCCCCTTTATTCCCGCATGGATGGGACGCATGCATGCATCCCATCAGTGTTATGGAGTTCACGGGTGAACTCTATTTGTTCACCCGTGAACTCCTTGCATAAGGGGTGAACCTCACCTCTTATAAATAAGGGGTGAGTTTATAAGGGTGAGGACCACACTATGTGGTATATATAATATATCAAATATTCAAAAAAGAAAAATTCTTGTAGAAAAAACTATCGGCTTCAGGCTCCATATTAACATACTCATCATCTTGTTGGTTGTACGTAGAAGGCCCTGCAAAATCTTCATTTATCCCAAATCTTCCCATCTCTTGAGTTACTGCTGGCAAACTGGCATCATCTTATGTTAAAATTGACATGTATGTTCCATAATCACCAGCAAAAGGGTCATCCAATACAATATTATCAATATTATGATAGACTTTATATGCTTCAACAAAACTTTCTACAGTAACATATCCATTCAACGGATTGAAAAAAAATTGCACATCTCGATTCGTCTTAATCGGCAATGCCATCTCCCGTCTTCTATCAGCACTATATGTTGTGTATTTAAAATATATTTGTAACTGAAAATCATTCATACGGAGCCCAAGTTCTTCATACATAAGTGATTCAAGTTCAGCAAATTTAGTGCTACGATAAATTTTCATAAATCTGATTGGAGGCCGATCATAACTCACACAATTATATGAATCAATTCGTTGACCTCCAAAATATATAATGGTGTCAATATTGTTTTGATCCGCCATATCTTCACATCAAAATACCATATGCATAAAAAAATAATATTATTAATAATATTATAACGAAAACAAACAAATATATAATAAAACATAATTTTAGAATAGAAAACTTACAATTTTTGTTGCATAAATTTTCAACTGGTGAAGTCTAAAAATCTACCCTTTCTCTATAATTTTTTCGGTGAGGCTGCTGCAATATTTTCTTTTCTCTACAATTCTTTCAAATTCATATGAATTGAAACAAGTAGTATTTATAGAAGAAAAAACGTATTTATAAATAACAGTTTTGTAGAAATAATTAAAGATGATGGGACGCATGCATGGCTCATGCATCCCATCATCTTTTTGATGGGATACATGGCTCATGCATCCCATCATCTTTTTTCCATCATCTTTTTGATGGGATGCATGGCCATCTTTTTCCCATCATCTTTTTTATGGGATGCATGAGCCATGCGTCCCACCCTTTATTCCATACTGTCAGCGGTTCTGACATAGTTTTTTTTTTTAATTCAAAATTGCTGTCTCAAACAACAATTTTGTATAAATTTGTAATATTTTTTAAATCATGGTATTTTTGTAAATTATTATTTCTTTAACGATATTTAAATAATTTTGCCATATTAAAAGGTATGTTATACAAACACCCCCTGAAAAATATTACACAAACACCCTCAAGGAAATTTATTGTAATTTTACACAAGACAGGAATATTTGAATAATTGGGCCTAATCAGGGGGTGTTACTGTAATTTATCTTTAGTCCTTGTTTACTTGTGATGATAAGTTTTGATATCCAACTCAATCTCTTGTTTATTTATATTTAGGTAAATAGATGATTGACCATGATAAATAGATGATTTAAATGAAAATATTAGTGATATAATTTAATCTTATCATACATTTCATTCATCATTAATCTATTACGACTTAATCTCATTCTTCTAAGTAAACGAGACCTTAATTATATGAAAGTGTAGATATAGGTTTCTTTTCCTTTAATTTCACATATTTTCAACTAACTCAAAATTTGCAACTTAGATATTTATATATAAAATTGTAAATTACATAAAATTTCGTATTAAATAACAACTTAAACTTGATTAAAATCTAAAAAGAAAGTAATCCAAACAAAGCCTTACCCTTGTTGTTATTGGGCTAGCTCCCTCCCTTCTGAAGAAACTGGACTCGCCGATCCGTCCTCTTCGGCCCGCCAAGCTTTATGTTCTTCTCTCTCATTTCTAATTGCAGGCGGAAATTTCAGAAACTTCTGTCTCGCTGACACAAGGTGATTTCTCTATTTCTCTCTTGCATTACTCGTACATGTATCCGAAGATTCAGACTGAATTTTTGTTTCAATTTCAGAATCGTCTTGCCCCAAACTAGGATTGCATCTCTGTTTGCTGAATTCGTCTTTTTTTGGGGGAGTAGGCAGGTGATTTCATGGTTGTTTGATTTGGGGGGATATTGAGGTTACAATCGAATTGGAAGGAAAGAGAAGAGATGGGTAATTTGAAACAAGCACTTAGAAGCCTCGATGCGTTTCCGCGCGCCGAAGAGCATTTGCTCCAGAAGACAAAATCTGGCGCTATCGGTACTTTATTATTATTATTTTTTTTTCTGATTAAATTTTTCGCTTTCCTGTTTCGGTGACCGATAGTTGTTTTTTCCAGCTTTCACCTGTGTGCTTGTTTCATGTTTTCCTGCTGTAAAATGAGCATTAAGCAATAAGAGCTATCTAGTATTCCTAATCCAGAACCAATGAGGAACGATTGATCGCAAGTGGTGTATGCCACCGCAATTGAGGCTTTGTGTTCAGGGGAATTGACAATTTAGAACTTGTCTGTGTTTTCTGATTGTGTTTTGTGAGGTCTTTTAACTTTCTGTGGTATTATGGGGGGAAGGAACATTTATTAGCTGGAGCAATGAACCAATCTTCTTTTAGAAATCTTCTTTTGGTGCCATTTGAATGGGAAAGCCATGTAGTATATTGATCAGGGTCATACTCGGGGGTATCTCCGGTCAGCTTAGGGTGTGAGGTGTTATGTGCTTGATTTTCCGATTCAAAAAATTTTATGCTCTTTTTCCTTTTTTCTGTATTTGTTTGGGGAGTTTAGATATCCCAAATCATATACTTGGTTGTTAAAACTCTTATTATCACATTCTATTTTTCCATTTTCTTATAGACTTCATTTTATTTCAATAAAGATGCGTAAGAGATTAGGAAAGAAACACCTGAAAGTTATTGTTTTATCTTGATATTGGAGAGCCATAAATAATTTTCATCCCGATCATAAGTAGTTTTAGTTGAAAAATGTGATCATCCAGTTTTTACAAACATTCAGCTAATCTGTTATCTGATCGAGTCAAAATCTCAACGAAATGATGGTTGTGAAGTTGCTTCTTGAGAAAGGAATGATGGATGTGCCACTAACTTGAAGACTTTTCATGTACATTGCCAGTTTCCATTGTTGGACTGACTATCATGGCAACTTTGTTCTTGCACGAGTTGACTTATTATCTTTCAACATATACTGTACACCAGGTCAGTTTTCTTCGTCATGAATCTTTTCAGATGTTTTCTTTTCAATTCTACATTTTACTGAACAAGGGTTTAGTATGACATATTACACCTCGACAGATGGCAGTTGACTTAAAACGTGGCGAAACACTTCCCATCCATATCAATATGACATTCCCATCTTTGCCTTGTGACGGTTAGCCTTTTTAATATCAATTTTCAATTCTCTTCTCCTTGTCAGTCCTCCAGTATGAAATTGCATTGATGCACTCCTAAAACTCGTCTGTTGTGCATTACACTTTCTGTATGTTATTTTTAATATCTGGGGTTCTTCCAGTTCTAAGCGTAGACGCAATCGACATGTCTGGGAAGCATGAAGTTGATCTTGATACAAATATCTGGAAGGTTAGGGTTTTCATTTGTCTATTACTTGATATATATTTCTCGCAATTTTTCTGTTTCATTTCTAGCTGACTGGAACCAAAATTTCTCTGTAATGTAGACTGAGAGGTTGACAACCACATAGTATGTTATAAAAGTTATCTGTCCATCTATCTCTTCACCCTGCGCGTCTATGAATGCTTGTGATGTTGGCATGTTTTTATGTGATTGTGCTTACAGTTAGTTTTTCTGCAGCTTCGCCTGAACAAGGATGGCCAAATTATTGGCACAGAGTATCTGTCAGACCTTGTGGAGAAGGAACATGCTCATGGGCATGGTTAGTTCATCTGGACTTTTATTTGGTCTTGACTATTAGTTGTTCTATTTATATCCTTCTTCCCAAATTTCTTTTCCTTATACATTTTGTTGGAAAATCGAAATTTTCCTTGCAGTGATCACATTCAATCTTTCATGTATGGTTTACTATTAAATGTTAACCTGATTTTCAGATTATTTTAAGTTTGCTTCCGTTGCTAGGGGTTGCCTATCAAGGTGACATGTGACTGTTTGTGGTTGATGGATTCCCTGACACATTGTTTTATTCCGCATCATGTCCATTAATTTGCAGGATTGCTGCTTTCTGTGTTATGCCTTACGGCCGATTGATGCTTTGGTCTCTTCTTCACTGTTTATTATTCATGTTTGCCTAGTAAACTAAAGCTGTGACTAACTAAAAGCATAGAGGTAGATAAGCATTTGAGTTTTAAAGAATCTTATTTAATGAATCTTGTCTGAATTGGAGTTCCTCTGGAAGGTCTGTCACTTGTCTGGGTCGGATGTCTAAATAAGGGTTATTTGGGTCCGATGCTGAGAGGTGGCTTTTGTGTCATGACTGAACGATCAGATTAAGATAATCTGACTGGAAAACTGAATTTGACTAGCACTTAATTACATGGTATAATACACTATCACTTTCAATACTATTTCTTATATCCTGAAATTGTAAGTTGAAATGATAATTGTTTGTAACTAAATTGTTATGAATGCTATTATCAGGTGACGACAAAGATCTCTTTGTAACTAAATTGTTATGAATGCTATTATCAGGTGACGACAAAGATCACCATGAGGAGTCTGATCATAAAATTAAACTCCACACTCTTGATGAAGGAGCTGAAAATATGATCAAGAACGTGAAGCATGCATTAGCTAATGGTGAAGGTTGTCGGGTATATATCTTTCCACTTCAAGCCGCTGACTTCTTTATGTTTCTACTTTTGGCAGAACCGACTGTATCTATGAGTACAATGATGGAGGGGAAGCCCCTACTTTATTAATTTCACAACTTAGTATTACAATGCAGGAACTACTTCAATGTACAACATATGCTTGTTTATGCTCTTTAATCTTTAATTTATTTCCTTTTTTATTGCAGGTGTATGGGGTTTTAGATGTGCAAAGGGTTGCCGGGAATTTTCATATCTCAGTTCACGGATTGAACATTTTTGTTGCTCAAATGGTCAGCTGTCTTACTGAACCTGCTATATTCTATCTGATTTTATCAGAAATGATGCTGAGAGGTGGCTTTAATTGAAGAAATGATTAAAGCCACCTCTCAGCATCAGATTAATTGAAGAAAAAAAAAGGCATCTATCTAAGATTACTCCTTGCAATATGTACTTCTAGATTTCCTACATGAATAAAGTTGAGATGAAATCTTTTAAGGTGCTTTTATGGTTGCTTAGAGCTGAGAACTTGCGGTTTAGATTTCCAGAGCAAAGTAGTTGTGAAATTTTATGAGATAAGTATTATGGGAAATGTTTGTCTTTTGTTTCTTTTTCTTTGTTTTTTTTCCACATATGCATTGAGCAGATTTGGTGGTTGTTTATGGAGAATTGTAAATCTACTTTGAATCTTCGTGTCAGTAGGGATTGACATTTTTATATTAATTTTAAAACGAACATTTCTAACTTCCTAGTTTCTACGGCGACATTTATGTTATTACACCATTTGCTCTTCTGCAGATATTTGAAGGTTCTTCTCATGTCAATGTGAGTCATATAATTCATGATTTGTCGTTTGGGCCCAAATATCCTGGGATACATAACCCACTTGATGACACAGTCCGGATTTTGCGTGGAGCAAGTGGAACATTCAAGTATTACATAAAGGTTTGAGTTCTGGCCCATCTTTGGTAGAACCGTGAAAAACTTATCTCATGCTCTACTTGTATGGTCTTTCATAAAATGTTTAATTTTGATGGATGAAGACACTTGAAGAGACCTTAAAATGCATTGCAAGTCATTATGACCTCGGACATTTATAACATTCTATATGACAAAGAACCAACCATCTTTGGACCTCAATATTTTGTTGTGAGAATCTTATAGGCTGCTTAAGCCTATACCTACTTATCTCCTTAGTTCAAGCACACAATCAACTCTGATCTCATTTTGCAACAAGGGGCATCTTTCTCTTTATGCCCACTTTATACTCAGTAACGTACATGACCTACCTGATACTGTTGACAAAATAACTTATTGTTGTAAACGTCCTTCAAGCATTCAAGATGATATACATGCAATGAAAAAGTCATACTTCCTATTGATAGTGTTGGTGGAAGATGATCGTGATGGTCTGAACTGTGTGACTGCAGAAGGTGCACTTCCACTAAATGTAGGCTGATGTTCTCCTCATGCTGACTCATTTAACTTAGAATGATTTTTCTCACTTATAAACTAAATCTTCCCTGCTCACTGTCTGCTGCTTTTTGCCTTGGGAGAATGGTGGATATATCAGACTTCCTGTGATGTAGGTTTATAATATATGTTCCTATCTTCCAATTTCTTTTACAGTCTGCTTTTTGAGATTCTTGCATTTGTATGATGTAGATTGTTCCGACGGAATACAAGTATATCTCGAAAGAAGTTCTACCTACAAATCAATTCTCTGTCACTGAGTACTTTTCTCCGATTAGTGAGTTTGATAGGGCATGGCCCGGTAAGTCTTGATCATTCAGAGACTAATGTTTTTAAACTTCTCCACTTTTTCTTTTCTTCCAATATTGTGCTGAGGGGTTATCATTGCCTTTTTTATGCAGCTGTATACTTTTTGTATGATTTGTCACCAATTACTGTGACCATTAGAGAAGAACGTCGTAGTTTTCTCCACTTCATTACACGCCTTTGTGCAGTACTGGGTGGTACATTTGCATTAACAGGTTAGTTTCACCTATGTCCCTGATTGTCTTAGCAGCATGAGCTTATGTATTTACTGCAACAATGATCTGGATAGAGTGGTAATATGAGGATTTTAAAAAAGGAAGACTTCTATTGGCATATAACCGAGTCTGAATAACTTGCTTAACCAATGGGATCCATCTCATTGTCTCTGCGGTGATGCTGCCAAATTTTGGCACCTGTGGGAGGCACGACCTGCCTAAGATGCTTGGGCTTGTCAACTGGGGGAAAAACACAAACACGTTTGAATTTTTCTTTTTACTATATCATTACCAGATAAAGATGAGATATTGAGTAGTAGAATGATGTTACATACAAGATACAAACGGGCAGATTAGCTGCAAAAAAGTATCAAACAACGTTAGCTAGGGAACCTGAAGTATTGACTATTATGGTGCTCCATTTAAGCTACTGCAACAATTATTGAAGGTTTACGAAACCAAATACTTATTTATTTTGTGATATATATGTGACAGGAATGCTAGATAGATGGATGTACAGGCTCGTCGAAGCATTGACAAAACCAAATTCTAGAAGTATCATACGATGACTTAGGATTCAAAACTCCATGTGCCCGAGGAATTACCTGATGCAGATAGTATGATTCTCAGGAATGAGCACAAATCATAGCCCTTGAAACATAGAATGGTGTTCACTCTTGATCCTCTCTTCCTCGACTTTTCAAATTTTGATATCATTGTTGTATTTCGTTGGAAGTATTCGTTTTATGTATTTACTACTTTGTGAATTTTTATGGGAAACATTTAAAAGTGTTTGAAGTAGATAAAAGTGAGGTTGCAGTTGCTGACATTCTTGTTAGAATTATTTGTGCATTTGGAGTGAAAACAGCTACATGGCTATGCCATTTTGGGAGTCTACTTGGCAAAGAAGCATACAAGGGTAGGATTTTTCTAGAAATTCACCAGATGGTATATTTTCCTCGGTATTAAGGCTCTACTTGAATTTCGACAAAGGGAGCAAATACATTGTCTTGCTCATGTGGGGTACAATATAAGAATTTGGAATTATGGGAGGTATTTAGTTGGGGGGGGTGGGGGGGGGGGGGGGGAGGAAGAGATTTTAAATGATTTCATGTTATATCTGGATTGATATATTTGAATTTAAGGAAAATTTGGAAATTTATTTCAAACCACTCTACATTGGAAGAATTTAAAATTTATGGTCAATTGCAAAAACATCCCCTAAGGTTGGATCAAAATACAAAAATATTCATGATTTTTTGCAAAATTACAGTTAGAGCCCCTGAGATTATATTTGTATTACAATTGTACTCTATATTCAAAATTAAAACTAACACAAATGCTTCCTAAAAAATATTGCACTAACACTCCTCAAAAGGTGTAACTATGATCATGCAAAATATAGGGGATGTTTGTGTAATTTGATCTAACCTTAGAGGGTGTCAATATAATTTATCCTAAAATTTATTAATATTTCTATAAAAACATAGTTCAAATTTAGAATCAAAAGATTTGAGATGTGCCCTTACTTTTGGAAAAACTAAACATACATCCCAAAAAAATCAACAATATTACACAAACTACTCTTGAGTAGTTTCTGTAATTACGCAAAAGACATGAATGGTTTGAACTATTAAATATCATCCATATTTAAAGAGTTTGATGTCTCCCAAACTTGTTGTTAGGGAGGACTCCTCTTGTGTGAAGAGTCTGTAGTCCCTACAGTTTGTATTAGAGTTGGACTCCTCTCGTACACACCTATAAATAAGGTGCTTCTATGGAATGAGAAATACAATTACTATTCGACGTACACTCTCCCAAAGCCTATCACCAAATACTCTCTCTATTCTCTCTTGGAGTGTCACCAAAAGTCTCCGAGGGTTTAAGGCGTGTAAACTCTAGTGGATAGCTGCTGGTAGCGATCTACGTGGAGCGAGAGAAGGGCGATCGTGACAAGGCCGACAAAGGGACGTGCTAGGAGATACGTGGATTCGTAGGGCGTGCTTGCAGATAAAAGAGATCGTAGGAAGCTTGTAGACGATCCACAAAAATTCGGGTATCAAAGTTAATTCCGCTGCGTGTTGACATACTATACCATTGAGGTAATCACCGGAACCGATTATGTGCAATATGTGTTAATGTGCTTCACATATATGCTTTATTTTCCTACAGTTGTATCAGAGCCACTACGGCTTAGTCTCGCTTGATTTACCTGATTAATCGCGAAAGTTTTTTGTATGCTTGTATTTTTGAAAAAAAACAATCGTTTTTACCATGAAAGCATGAGTTTTTTCGTTGATTTTTTCACCATATGTAGATCTATTTGTGGAGATCATGTAGTTAAAATTTGGTGAAAATCGGATGGGTGGTTTGTGAGAAAAATCAAACCCTAGTTTTTTCAAATTTATTTTCTTTGAGCAGAAAATTGAACCTGATTATGTGTTTTTAATTAAATTATTTTTATGCTATATTGTGGAGCATAAAAAGAGGTTCGAAACGGTATTTGAACATCGGAAACGAATTTAAAATGAATTAGATATGAATTTTTGAAGTTTTCGTCGGAAAATACATTGTCGCCGAAAATTGGCCGGTGGAGTTGCCGGAAACGCGTCTCCGGCGCCGGAGACGTGCTGACTGGTTGCTGATGTTGCGCCAATTGGGTGCGGGTCCCATGATGGCTGACTAGGCGGCAATTGGGCGTTGTTCGGCACCAACTAGGCGTTGACTTGGCGCCAACTGGGTGTAGAGTTTTAATGCCTCTTGGTTGGCTTGCGAGCCAAGCCGAGCTGAGCCGAGCCTATTAGTTCATGGCTAGCTTATGGCTGGCTTGCAGCTAAGGCTCTGTTTGGCTGCGTTTTTTTTCCAGTTTTTTTTTGAAAATCCATTTTTCTCAATTAAATATATATATATATATATATTTTTGAAAATTTATATTGATGGGGCGACCTTTTCGGATTGTTGAAAAGATTATTTTTTTTTCTTCTAAGCCTAAATATTTATATTTTCTCATTTTTTGTGTCGAAGAAAATTGGAGCATGACTTAAAAAATAATGTGTATTTATTTATTGCAATATTTGTGATCGCATTTATGCCATGTTGATTATTATTGCAATTTGTGATTGCAATTTATGCCATGTCGATTATTGATTATTGCAATATTGTGTTTGCAACTAATGCTATTTTTGATTATTTATTATTTGCAATATTTATGTGATTTGCAATTCCTAAATCATGATTATTTAATTGCCAATATTTTTTCTTTGATTGCAATTTTTGCAATATTTTTGTGATTGCAATTCATGCGAGCATGTTTTTGTGGTTTCAAATATGCTAATAAGTGCTCCTATTATATTAATGCATGTCTAGATAATTGTGTAATGATATATGTTTATTGCAATTTTATTGAATATGTGCATATGATTTTGTGCTATGAATATATGGACATTAACATTTGGGTGCTCATGTATTATGTGAGTATTTTATTATTTGTGGAGATAATTTGTGACATGGTGATAATTAATGCGGTATCCCCATTTTTCTAGATTGATGTAGTGGACCTTGGATGTAATTTTTTTTAGCATAATGTAGTAGGCATTATATCAATGTAATTACTTTTTTGAAAAATGTTTTTTTAGGCCGATTTTCGGAGGCCATGTATTTTTTTATGGGGATATGTTTCGTTATTTACCACCATAGGGCCAAATTATCTTAACATGATGCACCAAATGTTAGTGTAGCCCATGCGGGGCTATTTATTATTTTATTTTATTCATATCGCATATGGCATGCACGTAGAATTTTTGGACATGGAGTTATTTTATTCATGATCAGTAAATAGTTTATTATGACTTTTTTACTCAGTGGGAGATGATTACTATCCATGTGGCGAAATTTTTGATTCTGCCGATATAAAGAAATAATAAATAATTTACTTGGATCTAGAATAGAATATTATGCTATATTTTATGCGCAGACTTAGAGATCTTAGATTAACTCACCATTTTTTTTTTTTTTGAGTCTATTAAATGTTGAGATGGATAATTGTCTTAATATTGTCACGATTTAGACGCTGACAATTAATGGTGGATCAAGAAAACATTTGCGCTTTTATTGGTTAAGCTGCAAATTAAAGAATCTCATTGGAGAGTTATCAAGCTCTATTCTTGAAGATGAGCTCACTAATCCTTAAGTTGCTAATATGAGTTGAGTTATGGATATTTATGTGTTCAACCAAAATCGCCAAATTTGAGGTTTGATTTTTTCGGTTGAAACACAAAAGAGATGCACTTGTTACCCATGTTGAACCAACTAAAGTGTTGTTGAATCAAACAAAGAGTAGCACGATAAGTGCAAGACTGAAAACTTGATCCACGAGGTGATAGTCGTATCATTTCTTAAAAGCAAGTGACACCAACAATTGTCATAGTACTATGGAAAATTAGTTACTCCACTCATAATTGAACTGAGACGAAGTTTAACTAAATAAATGCTCTCTCATTAACTTTACTAGGGTCTCCAATTCTCTCCTTAGATGGATGATAGATATGGCAAGACCTAGCACATATAATTTGAGATTGAGCAAAATGACTATTATCGGTATTGTGCGCTAGTATAGAAATATTGTAGCATAGCGCACAAGAGGAGGCATTTGGAAGTGCCACCCCACGCTCATTTATTAATATGAGTTGTACTCTTCAAGAGTTATATAAAAAGCAATGGAGCCACTCTAAAGAGTTGTGCAAAATGCACTAGTTATCCGATATAATCTAATCGTGTTAAGAGCACTATTAAGACATTTGTTGTGTGTTGTGACTTATCCGTCTTAAGATGCAATTTTTTACTGTCATTTATATTTCTTCTTTCACTTCTTGTGTCATGGCATATGAGATTTTGAGAATGACCATGTTAGCTAGAACAAACTATTTGGTTTAACTCGCTAAAATCGACCTCCCCGATGAAGATTGTGTTAGCTAGAGGAGGCCACTTGGTTCATTCGCTAAAGGTTATTCTTCCTGAGATTGACCATGTTAGCTAGAAAAAAACTACCTGGTTAACTCGCTAGAATCGACCTCCCCGAGGAAGATTGTGTTAGCTAGAGGAGGCCACTTGGTTCATTCGCTAAAGGTTATTCTTCCTTGAGATTGACCATGTTAGCTAGAAAAAACCACCTGGTTCACTCGCTAAAATCAACCTCCCCGAGGAAGATTATGTTAGCTAGAAAAGATCACTTTGGTTTCACTCGCTAAAAGGTTACTTTTGATTGAAAATTTTTCCAAGCGAAAAAGAGTTCGCTGGAAAATAAGGAGGGTTTATCAAACCACTAAAAATTGTCCAATAAATGAATGCGGACTTATGAGTATGAGGCATGAAATGATGCAATAGTAGTTCTCACGCTATTGATCAGTGCACCTTTCTCACTAGTTGAAAAGCGCTATTTTCAGCAATTTTTGACAAGGGTAGAGAATTAAAGGATGTGAACATTATGGTTCCATGTATTGATAAGGAGCGAAAGTACCATGTCTGATTACGTTGGACAAATGCTGAAGAATATAAAACTGTAAACAAATCATGATTCTAATCTCTTAGCAGCTGCATGAGCTTGCAAAAGGAAAAGAATCTAACATTTCTAAAATGTCTAGAAACTTAAAATGGCGCAAGACCATTTTTGCCATTTTCACTTGGGTAGATGCCAATTTTCGAATGCAACCTATAACATGATAAAGTTGCCTCTACTAAATTCTCCAACTCTTGTTAATATGGTAGCAAGCATATGGCATGCACCTACTGAATTAGCAAGATATGAACAAAGGTTCATGAAGGAATTAGTCGCGCAATATAGATTCCTTTAGAAGGAACCTTTTTTTTTAGAGTCGTGAGGTCAATAGAATCTTAACTATGAGAGTGAAAGATTTTTAAGAGAGGCGTTCATTTCTCTGCAATGATGATATTTTATTCATCTTTAGTTGCAAGAGATAATCAAAGCGACTCAAAAGTCAGTGGGAGTGTCTGACTAGAGAAAGGATTCTCAAATTCACGAATAAGGAGTGAACATTAATAATGTTCCGCATCGTCTATATGAGACTGAATGATTATCCTCCACAAGTATTTGATGGATATTGATGAGTCAAGAATTGACTTCACGTAACACTTCCGGTGGACAAGTGCTTAAAGGAAATTGATAAGCCTAATGACTAAGAACAAGGTTAATCTCCTATCTATGTGCAAGATCATTTTGAAACATATGGTTTCTAAAAGGTCAAGTGCAAAGTAGATAAGTATAAAGGTCAACTGACGGCGAAATATTTACGCCCACTGAGGGGTGTAGTTTTGAGATATTCTCCTTGATGGTGAGATTTGTCTGAACTCGCTATAGCCACTATCGCCACTTTCACCTAGGTGCTCCTAACTGATGATAGTTGACATATCCAATTAAGTAGTGGACATGATGATCATGTGGATCTTCCAGTTAATTCAAGTTGTGGGGCATGCGCAAGTTTGGTGCTTGCAAGCTCCATTTATAACTTCAATCATTGTCTAGGTAGTGATAATATCGATTCCATCGAGCTATCATTTGATAGGCTTAACGATGATCGAGATGACCACCAGATATGTCAAAATTGTGAGAGAATTAGCTTTTATCCGATGCGGGCGAATAAGTTTGATGGCTAGAAATGACGTGAAGATATCGCCAAATAGAGTGGCAGTCTTTCGCATGGACATAGGAGCAAGTATGATGCATACTTAGTGTTCAAACATTAAAGTTGTATACGTATCATACTACCCTAATTGATACTCCATAACCACAGTGTTCTTAATTAAGGGAGATGCCTTAAATTGAAAGAAGAAAAGAAATGATGTGTTCGTGGGCGCTGTGGAATGTTTGATGCGCAATATGTGTGCACAACTAGTCCTGTGCTCAATAATTAGAATGGTGAGTAGATATCGAAGTGATCCTTGATGCACATATCGTGATGCAACAAAGTGATCTATGAAAGTAATCTAAGATCAAACTAAAACTATCTGGTCATGATGCATATGTAATGCACATAGCGAAACTCTGTATACTTATGGGGCGCCAAGTATTGTTGGAGGACCTAGTATATAGATGCCAGATATTTAAGACATGCGCATAATCAACTGTTCTCCAACATGTTCTACGAGCGGTATAAGCGCTCATCCCTTTTACCAAGCCTTGGTATTGATGAAGGCATGTTAGTGGTAAAGGATCATGTAGAACTTGATTCTTATGGCTTGTGAGAACATAAGATTGATACTGAATTATGAAATGTCACTAGGCCCTGACTGGCCCTCTCACAGGTAATCGCCCTGCCGCTGCGATAGCGAGCAGGATGAGACTTGAAAGATCATTTCACACTAGTGAGTCTTGCGAATGATCACCTTCGCACTTGAGAAGTGAGGAAGGACAATGTATAGTGAATAGTCGTCTTGGGTAGAGAAGGTAAGATGAGATCACATATTTGATCGATTATGAAGTATGTCCGAACTTCATAAAAGGCCCATTTTCGAGCTGAATGTGCGAACTACTAGAGGGCATTAAGAGAGTGACTGTCTGGTAGTGCGCAAGTTAGGCGCTTGGATAGCGACTGGACTTAGGTTCATATGATGTTGAGAGCTGTGACATGCCCAAGTTGAGTGGGAGCTCCATCATAGCATGTGATCATACTACATATGCGCTAAGACAACTTACTATGGGGAGTGACTGAATAGGTCCCTGCTTCGTCACTGTGTGAGCCCATACAATCCCTTGTACCTTTTGGGACTCAGGACCATGTCATGAGGCGTAAGCTTGATGATGCTACTTTAACATGTTTTCTAATGGCCACGAGTGATACAGTTTGTCGGAAACATGTCTAGGAAAGCTATCAAGGCCAAACTGATTGATGTGAGAGGCCAAGGAAGAACCAAGATGGTGACGCACTTATGTTCTATTGTTCATAGCCCGGGCGACTTAGTCGGAATATGTTTGACTAGTCATGAACGTAGAAGCATATCTTAGAGGGTCAAGCATGCTCTATTTGTTGAGGGATCTAGAGATGCTTGATCAAGTGTGTCCACGAGGTTTGGGGTACATAGCGAGTTTTTTTTGGAGTTGATGAGTTATGTTAATATTGGTGATGACTTAATATAACTCTCCTCATGTTTTTCTCTTTTCTCGCTTGGTTGCACGCCTTACTCCCTGTATGAAAGAGGGGATGGAAGATGAGAAATTTTGGATTGGAGAGGCTATGTCAAATATGTATGAGTGGGAGATATTAAATATCATCCATATTTAAAGAGTTTGATGTCTCTCAAACTCGTGGTTAGGGAGGACTCCTCTTGTGTGAAAAGTCTGTAGTCCCCTACAGTTTGTATTAGGGTTGGACTCCTCTCGTACACACCTATAAATAGGGTGCTTCTATGGAATGAGAAATACAATTACTATTCGACGTACACTCTCCCGAAACCTATCGCCAAATACTCTCTCTGTTCTCTCTTGGAGTATTACCAAAAGTCTCCGGGGGTAAGGCGTGTAAACTCTAGTGAATAGCTCTGGTAGCGATCTACGTGGAGCGAGAGAAAGGCGATCGTGAAGCTTGTAGACGAGCCACAAAAATTCAAGTGTCAAAGTTAATTCCGCTACATGTTGACATACCATACCATTGAGGTAATTACCGAAACCGATTATGTGCAATATGTGTTAATGTGCTTCACATATATGTTTTATTTTCCTGCAGTGAACAATAGACATAAAATTAAGGGTGTAAATGTAATTATCCCTAAGTAACATTAATCACAACAAAATTATAATTTAGCATCATACAACATAACTAATTATGCCTTAAATTTTTATATTTCACTAGAAAAATTACACATCAAAGGAAAAGGGTAAAAAGGGAAGCAGCAATTACAACTTACAACCGCTTTCTGAAACTTGTTCAGCTATGTCAATACAGTTACATAATATCCAGAGATCAAAATTACACTTATATCCCTCCTGATTAAGAATCAAATAAGACATTGCTGAATAATTACTAATCTACCCTAATAATTGTTGGAAATCACTATCCAACCAATCCACTTTCACAAAGGGTGCAGCTAACAAATTAGTCACTGGGTATGGGCAAGAATGTAAATTATGTATTACCAAGAAAGCCCCTTCAGTTGTTTGATGTTAATACGTGAGTTGAAACATTCTGATGCATGTTTTCCTGCTGCACAGTGTTTTCAGCTGCAGATGTATTGTGTGTTGGTGGAGTTTGTAGTCCTCGGTGGTTATGATTGCTATTCGGGTGCCGGTGCTGGTGATGGTACTGATGGCGCTGCCGGTGTTGGTGGTGCCTATGCTCGTGTCGACTCGGATCTACGCCACTGCTTATTTGCTGCGGTGAAGACTGTGGATAACGACTTGCTCTCCATCTTAGGTACTCCACGAGGAGTGAATTAGTGCTGATTGCAATTCCAAACCCGGTGAATGAGGAAAGCAGCACGGACAGAATAGCATTTACGTTGAGCTGCGCAAGTTTCACAAGCGCATGACACAATTATCATCAAAAGTGCCACACACACACACACACACACAGAGAGAGAGAGAGAGAGAGAGAGTCGAAGATAGAGAAAGAATGAGGAAGAATCACTTACCACAGCATAAAATATGTGAGCAAATAGGATCACTATTGCAAACTGGAAAGAAGCATAAGCCCATATGTAGCTCTTGCTCACTGCCAATCATCAGAAAACCGTTTCTAGTTCGTCTCTCCACGTTAATTGTTTAAAGAGTAACATATACAAGAAAGAATTCCATAGAAAACTGGAAATTCGCCAAGCACTGAACACCCTTGGATAATATTAGTGATGGAAAGAAGCGTTGATCTTACCCATAGTAGATGCTATCATGGATGAAAGGAGACCTAAAACACAAGAAAACGGCAAAGAGATGGCGAGAGCTCGAGGTCCCATGTCAGACACCTGAAATCATTATGAATAATAAGGCGCAACATCTAAAATGAGATGACATATGACACGTGATGTGCATCTAGCTAAGCATTACACAGTAAAAATTATCTATCTATACTGATGATCCAAAACAGAAGTCCTAGACTCTTTGTACTTTCCATGCGTGGGCAAGAAAAACTACCTAAATCCCAAAAATAAATGCTTGCTTGCTGTTATTTGCGAGTTGGTTTTACTATTTTTTATGAACAAACATGAATAGTTAGTTATTTATTTAAAAAATAATTCATGTGATTAAACAATGCTACGAATATTAAGGGTTCAAATTTTGGTAAAACCAAAATTGTTAAAAATGATATTGTAATGTAGTTACAGACAAACAATTAGACTTCAAACTGAAGCAAATGAGCATTTGTTTTGGGATGACAGGAGTATGATGTTTCTGGATAAATCTTTGTAAAAAGAAAAAAGCTGCTAAAAGGAGAATTGTCTGGAGAGGAATACTCGTATGAAGAACATTAATAGAGTAAGCAAAGTTGCAAAGGAATCGAGGAGGTCGATAACGTTATACTCCCGTCGGTTTAGTTTATATTTAAGGCTGTAGGAAATTATCTCCCATTTTCATTCTTCAAGGACAGCAAGCAATCGCAAGTGTTAGTGGTTCTGTAAGTACATTGACTTCTTATGTATAACTTTGGGGGAGCACATGTGTGATAGCGTGCTCCATGTTTGGTAAAGCAGGCCAAGCTTATTCTGCTGGTCTGTACTCAGAGAACACTATAGTCCACATGTTACTAAGGTGTGGCTTTGGTCGTCAATGGATATAGAAAACAACTTTATTACATCTAATAGACTTGAAGATTCTATGGATTGAGGACACATGAGATATTTTATAGCCTGGCTGCTGTTTTAAACAGTCTTACAAGTTTGTATCTCATGAAGATCTCGTACATCAGCTTTTAGATGAGTCAGACTTCAATACATACAGGCAAACGAGAATGGTGGACGGAGGTTGACGGTTTTAAAAGATTATGCACTAAAACAGGAAAAAGGATGTTCGGCAACATATGTCAATAGTTACAGTTGTGTGAGATATAAAAGAAGACAAGAAAGGATTACCAGGAGCTGCTCCAGAAAGCAGAAATATGCAAGCATGCTGACCATGACAAGAACAGGAACATCATGCCAGACCCTATCAAGAATTACAGTAAATAAAATTAAAAGTCCAGCAATGGATAGAGATCCAAATAAGAATTCGGAATTAAACTACTGAGTTTCCTAAATGAGGCAAACCACGTCGCGGCCCCCCATCACTCTCCCAGCAAAGAAAAAAGAGAAGTCTAAATATGTTGTGATTGAAGTACTGACGTAGCAGTCATGTTTCACTGTATTATTCTTCCAGCCTTTATATAAACCACACCATCATAAGAGCGTTGATAAAAGAATCCGAGAGAGTGTATTTGCATATGAAGAACTATTTATCCGAGTCAAAACAGCTGTTATCAAAGAAAAGTTGGTGATAGATAACTCCTGAAACAACGAGCTTCTAGTTTTGACAAAAACTCAACGAAGACGGCACAATTATAATTCCTTTTACTTTGAATGCCAGGATATATTTTGGATTTCTTAATGCTCATACGGTGACTAATTGCTTACAAGAACACTGACATCACAATATTATTGCTTCCAGTAGGAGGTACAAGCAATGACTGCAGAAGGTACACATATCTGGAGATAATATGAACTCCATTCAGCATAGCATTATCCCAGACTGACAGATTACATTGGCATAGCGAAAATAGCACCTAAACGACTAGCATTGGGCTTTAAAAAGCTTAAGGTGTAAGGCTTCTGTCACTAATTAAAAGGAGTATTTAACTTGTAACAGACTGGGAACACAAGAGATTAAAGCAAATGATGATATAAAGGGATCCTATTCATTTGGAATCTTGTCAAGAAAGAAGACCTTGCTCCCAGTGTTTCTATCGGAGGTTACCCTGAGGGCGTCGCTACTCCTTCCCCATTATGTTTCACACATAGACGAGCAATTTTCAAAGTAGAAACATGTATCAAAATTTTCCTATTTATTTCTACTGTTTGTCTCCTTGTAGTATTCTCCAGAAGGCAGAAAGCGGAACACGCTAAAGTCATTCCACCTCCACAATCTCAAGATTTTCTTGAACCATTATATTTCCTTGCACTGACTCTAAACGGGGATTCTTGACGTCTCCCTCATTTTTAAACTTTTACCCCTTTAGTGCTCCTCTTGCTGGATGTTGGATCTGAGTGGATGGCTTCACTTCAGGGTGAGGGAAACAAGTGGGCCTTCTCTGAATATCCAAAGGGGTCTCCACAAAATTCTCTAATCCAACTTGACTTGCTCAAGTTTTAAAGCATTGATATAAACAATTTATATGTCCTATCTTCTCCCCATAAAAACAATACACTTGCCTAGAATTTTAAAGACTTTTGTGCGCTAAAGCTTACCTACCTCTCTCCGTCTCGTCATGCCTTTCTCATCTCATGCACTCTCCCGGTAACGAACCACAAACACCCATGAATTTTGTGTAGCAATTTTATTCAGTGCTCAATTCATCATCTCATCATTAGGAATGGTCCTGCTGGACAAATTCATTAGAATAGGTTCAGGTTTGAAAACTCGCCATTCCACAACATTTGTCCTTTGGTGATTTTAGTAGTAGTTTACACCTAGCTTTAGTTGGACAAAACTTAATTCGGGTCCACAGTAATCTTAAAGAAATGAAGATTCCACATGATCATAGTCATCTAACAGATTAATATAGGAATCTTGATCAGGTACTTGAGTTCACAATATCAACAGAACTACAAGTTATTAATAAAATTTAAGATCATATAAACAGAAAGCAAACATACATGAACATCTAGGATTCACTTGCCTGTAACGAGCCACTTCCCTTTGCTGTGGTGCAGCAGACGGTCTTCGTATTACATTAGGAGGATTTTGTAATTTCAGTAATGTAACTGGAAGGTTTCGGACATCCTGCTTACAGACATCACAGGTCTTGTTACCTTTGATGCTAAACCACTTCACTGCACACTCCTTGTGGGCAAGTGCAAGCTCTCCTTTGCAGCTGCACTCCATCTTCAGTGTTTCACCCCCTTCTCCGAGCTCAACTAGACAGATTCTGCAAACAGCTTCTTCTTCTGGAATGTCTTCCCCAGCGTCATCTATGGTTGTAGATAGGTAAAGTATTACTAAACAATTTAATAAATAACTTGCATGAAACAAGTGACAGGAAAATAGGTTTTGGTTGCCCAGCCACATCCGGTGAGCTTCTTATGTTCATCAGTGCAAGATATTATCTTCTGAGTTTTTAAAATGATATGTGTAATGACTCCTTAAAATAAGCGCATACTGAACGTCGGTTATACTAGTAGTTAGCCCTCTGATTATGGTGTGTAATATGTGCTAGTTAGGATCACTGCTCAAAAATATTATTCGGTGTCCTACAAGCACAACATGCATGGATGCACATGTATACCAGATTCTGTTTCAGGAGATATTTCCTGTGAGGCATTTTCCACAGTTGTAGGGCGATGGTTTGCTGATATTACGCGTATCAAACCTCCAGATGAATCTGTCCGCCTCAAGCTTCTGGTTTTAACGTTAACTGGAACTGAAAATGAGCGTGTCATATGTTGTTTAACCTCAGGTTTCTGTAAAGAAACAAAGTTCAGTTAGAAAGGTCCGAAGGGAGGACAAATGCACTCTATGTTTGTGTTAGTTATAAGTACTTACAAACAAACTTACAGGTGTTTTAGATTGGCGATCCACATGATTTTCCTGTAAGGTCTTGGAACCAGCATTTCCCATTGGTGTCGCAGGTAAAGAATGTGCCGTCTTTGTCGATGAGGAGAACAAAATTTTGTTTAAGGAAAATGATCTTGAGGTCGAGGGCTTGTCTGAAAGCGGTGTATCTGGGATAATAAGAACTGTTTTTTCACCTTCCTGAGACAGGTTTTTACCCCTGAGGCTCTTCTGCGGAAGCAAGTTTTTAACCGATGATTTGAATTTTGCGGAGTTTGGTCTGGGAGGCAATCCTGCTCTAGCAGAAGAGGGGCTTGGAATATCTATCCTAGTGAAATCAGACAATGCACTCTCCAGAGACCGCACAGGTATTTCCAGAGATGACAGGTTTGGACGTCTCGGCTGCATTAAGGTGGCTGCTTCTCTTTCATATTTCTGTTAGCATTTCATATCGAACATTAAGTTCAATTCACATAACACGGAAAAGCATCAAAACCCAAAGTTCAGACATATAACAGAACCAATAATTTGAGTGGTGATGCTAGATATTCCCTAAAGAGCATGCCCGCCTTCAGGAGAATTGTTTTGAATAACACTCGTGTTCTAGTTAACCTAGTCCATGCTGCTGTAACTGAAATAGAAACTTTAAACAGAAATCCCCAACTTCGTACTAAATTAAGTGTTAACGTTATACAAGTCATACAAATTGACCAGAACTGATTTGAAAGAGCAAACATATAATATTTGACATCCCAGTTTTTTTGAAAGAAAAAAATTGCTCTATTGCTCAATAAGGAAAAAGAAAAAAGGTCAGAAATTATCCCTAGATTTATGTTAATCCCATCTCAAAAATAAAGATAGAGAGGATGATATGTGCAATGTGAATATCAAACACGAAAATAAAGAAGCTTTGGTTCTCCGACTTTTTCTTCCTTCTAGTTCAGCTATTCACAATATGAATATCAAACACGAAAATATGCATGATTATGCGATTCGACCTTCATTATCATGATTCTCAACTACACTTCCTAAATTTGCTTTATACCACTTATTCTTACCCTCTTCACAAGATTTACAACTCATAGTACAATAAATACTTCATTCTTTTCCAACATCTTATATATCTACCAACTATTTCTTTGTCTAACTCAAGACAATAAACACTCGAACCCCCACCCCACCCCACCAACCCACAGAAACTTGAGAACACACTCTTATAAATCAGAACGCAAAACAAAAAAGAAAATCTAGAACTCATATCTGAAGGAAGTATTCCCCAATCCTTCAACACCAAAAACTCTATACCAAAACGCTAAGCATTTCTCGATCCTTCCAACAACTACAAAGATACTGCCAGCCCCCAAATCCATCAAAATCAAGCAAAATAGAAACATAAATCCCTAAAACCATATCCAACATCCCCCCACCCCCCCCCCCCACCCCCAAAAAAAAAAAAAAGAAAGAACATCAACTAAGAACTCATATACCTCAGCTATACAGAGAAACACACACACACCAGTAGGTGAAGAGAATAACCTGATCATAATGGCCATGGATGCTACTCTCATCTTCCTCAACAGCTCGCTGCGCTGTTCCAACCCCATTATCCTCCCCCATCACTGCGCCACAATCCACCAAAAGCAATAAACAAATAAAGGATGGAAGCCTTTCCAATACACAGTGTGATTCGAGCGTTGAAAGCTGTCTTGGACTCTGAGGAGAAAATGAGTCAACAAAATTCTGGTGTGGAGTAAAAAAGGTGGAGACTTTTCCTTCAACTTTTGGAGAAATGATGAAGAACAAGAAAATTCAAAAAGCTTCTTCCTTTAATTCTTCCACTTTATTGAGATTTATTCTAAGTAAATTAAAGAAGGTGCAGTCATAATAATTAAATAATGGGAAATATTAGTATTACCCGCCATCTTGATTTGCGCCCTGCCTGCTGCCTACCTGACCTGCCAGGTTAGATTCCTCTTATTGTTTTCTTTTATTTTAGGGTAAATTACATCTACTTCTACCAAAATTTGTCATAATTACAAATATTCTCTCATTGTTTGAAAAATTATAAATACTCTTTAAGGTTTGTAGGCGTCTAACAATAAACCCATTTTCATCAATTTTTATGGGTGAACTGACCAAAACTCCCTTATACACTAAATTATTTTTATTTAATTCTTACAAAAAATTTAAACTATAATGTGCAGGGAGAGATTTCTTAAGTTATTTACACCCATGAGCAATAATGCAATTTACCTTAATTTATTTTTCTATAATTTTAATACAAAAATTCAAGGGCAAAATGATCAAGTTTAACCATTTGGTTAAAAATTACAAACCTCAGAGGTATTTGTAATTTTTCAAACAACAGAGGTATTTGTAATTATGCCAAATTTCAAGAGAGGTAAATGTAATTTACTCTTTATGTGATTTTATTTTTACCCCTTGCAAGATTTTGGGAATCTAGGGTGGATTTTCTATGGGTTTTTTTTTTTTTTTTAACGCTCACACGTTATGCAATTTATTCAAACATAAAATTCGAATACGAGACGTTTTATCCGAAAATTTTATGGTTCGGGTGTTCCCTTTGAAGTTGAGGGTAAATTTTTTATGTGCGGAGCAACAATTAGGAGTCTTCGTTCTGTAATATTGAAATGAATTGAATGCCAAAATGATGGCAAAATTATTTAAAATTTGTTAAAAAAAAAATTATAAAAATATCGTGAGTGAAAAAGTTTTATTTTTTTTATGCAGAACTGCTATGTCAAATAGCAATTCTAAATTAAAAGCAAAATAAAAAAAATCTCAGCAGCAAACTGCTGAGAAAAAGTGCGGTTCTGAAGCGATGTCAGAACCGCTTACAGCTAGAGCAGATTTCAAGTGGGATGCATGCTTTTAGATGATGGGATGCATGAGCCATACATGCATCCCATCATTTTGTAACAATTTCAAAATGAAGGTATTTTTGTAATATTTTTTTATTTTATAATATTTAAATAATTTTGCCTTTATACTACTCGTAGTATATAATTTTAAATTTTATTATATTTGTAATAAAATTAGATGAAATTAAATTAATTTTAAATATACGCGAATAAAGAATTATTAGTAAAAAAAATAACTATAAAAGAAGAATACAAAAAATATATTGTTTTCTTATTTTTTTCTAACACATGTACACTAAAATTTCTAACACAAGACTAACTATATCGAAATCCTTGAGTTGTCCCCGGAGGTACTTTGGATATACTTGAGTGTATTTTAATCCGTATTTATATTGCAACCTGTGATAGTTATTGTTATATTTTTTAATAAAATTAACTAGAAAATAAAATAAAACGACTTAATTAATAGTATAAAATTTATTTGCAAACCCTAAAGTTCCACCTACTTTTATTTGGGTGGGTAAATTTAGTTCGTACACATTCGAGTTGGTGTTTTGAATTAAATTTCGGGTTAAATACAGTTACCACCCCTAAAGTATTCACCCTACATCAATTACTCTATAAAGTATTAAAACCTTCAAAAAGCCCCCTAACCTTCTAACACCTTTAATTTTGAAGTTCAAAAAGTCCATTTTACCCTTACTAAAAAATGATTTATGAAAAAAATTTAAAATACCAAAACCACTCTTTTTTTAAGTTTTATCTAATTCTATTTTCACTTTTTTCATCGAGCCCTTTTTATTTTTATAATTCTAAAGTATTTGGAGCTCATTTTATTTTAGTTTCACTTATTTGTCAAACCAAGTTAAAAATAAATTTATACATTCATATCATTACCATATTTATATAATTATCATGTTTATATAAACATATATATTAATTGTATATTTTCTTATTAGCTCATGATCAACTCTTTTGATTTTATTAATTGTATGTTTGTTTAAGTAAATATATATATATATATATATATGTATGAATTTATTTTTTAGTTTGACAAATAAAGGAAACTAAAATAAAATAAACTCCAAATATTTTAGGATTACGAAAATAAAAAAAACTCGATGAATATGTGAAACTAGAATTAGACAAAAGCTTCACAAAAGAGCGATTTTGATATTTTAAAAATTTCTTTATTTTTTTTTTTCGAAAAAGCAATTTTCAATAAGGGTAAAATGGACCTTTTGAACTTAAAAGTAAAAGGAGTTAGAAGGTCAGGGTTTTTTTTGAAGGTTTTAATACTTTCGGGGATAATTGATGTGGGATGAATACTTAAGGGGTGGTAAGTGTACTTAACCCTTAAATTTCTAGTAATGAACAGTATCATAAAAATACCATCATTTTGATGGGATGATGGGATGCATGCATGGCTCATGCATCCCATCATCTAAAAGCATGCGTCCTCTGTAAGTGGTTCTAACAATGCGTCAGAACTGCACTTTTTCTCGGCAATTTTGCTGCCAAGATTTTTTTATTTTTTTTTAAATTTAGAACTGCTATTTAACATAGCAGTTCTGCATAAAAAAATAAGAATTTTTCACCCACAGTATTTTTATAATTTTTCTTTTTTTTTAACAATTTTTAAATAATTTTGCCCAAAATGATGTATTGAATTAATTGGTTTGTTTAAATAATTATTGGGTTTTTTCTAATATTTTTATTTGATATTCGGTGATCGAATTGTTAGTTTAAAATATAAAACATAATTAAATATTTAGATAATAATTACAATTCTTATTTGTTTTTTTATAAATAACATATCAAAAATAGTATAGAAATAATTAATATAATATATATAGTTAATATATACAAAATATGTATATAAAAATGATATTTCGATATTCAGTACAATTTGATAAACCAACACAAAAACTAAACTTGAACCGAACCAAATTGAAATTTTGGCCGATTCGGCTTGATCGATTTTATCAAACTATGAACACCTCTAGCAACAATAGTTTGACTCTGTAATTTGTATTTTGAGTGAAAATATATATTTGTTTATATCGTCTGTTCTTTATTAATTACATTTAAAATTAAATTTATTGAAAAATTTTTTGATAAAAGTTACACTTGTAACGTTTAATTCCACCTTAATTGTTTATCGTCTAATTATCTATTATATTTATTAAATAATTTAATTCGTTTGATAACTTTAGAGGCAAAGTTGGCTTTTAAACTTAACTATTTATATTTATATAATTAATCATAAAATTCTTAATTCACTATCACTTTTTCTAAAATCAGTTCTCTTATAGTCAATTGTGCAACCGTTATATACCAAACTAAGTCTAATTTGGGTTCAAAAATGTTCTATCTCATTTTGATTACACGTGCATTCTATTTTTTAAAATCTAATTTCATTTAATTATATTTTTTATTTTGAAAAATGGACACGTGATATTGTGTGTTTGATAAAAAATAATTGAATATTAAAATATTATAATTATATAATTATTGCTTTAGAAAAACAAAAATTAACGACGGAGTTTAAGTATGGTTAGTCTTATATTTATATTTTGAAGTAATTCAAAATACTCTTACTCTTATATTCATTTATTGAAGATGATAATTTATTGAGATTCATTAGTATGATTGCATTCTTTAAATTGATATTATTTTAGTGAACTTTAAAGAAATCTATTTTATTATCTTAAAAATCATGTTTTGGAGTACATCTTCAGAGTTTTTAATATGAAACTAGCTGGTGTGGCACGTCGTCCTTGTGTGCATATAATAAATATTCTTTTGCGCTTTAAAATATATTATTTATTTTAAATAAGAGCAAACTATAAACCATTACATTACATTATAAAAAATAAAAAAAAACTAATTTATCAATTAGTGAAACTTTGGAAGTTAAATAAGTAGGTTATATTATCGGTTGAAGGGCATTTTTGACCTCACAAAAAATGGTGCAGCGGTGTAATTAACCGACGTATGTGACTGTGGAGGGAATTTTCTTTATATAATAGTATAGATGTTCGATTTGAGTTTTCATCACTCTCTATTATCGTAAGTAAATTCATTATTGTATGAAAAAACACAATTCACTACTTCCGTAATTATATATACTAGTAAGTGTGGCACACCCTATGTATGTGATTAATTTTTAAAAAATATTTCATATAGAATATTTTATAGATTATATTATTTACTTTTTGTAAAGTTCAAAATTACCTAAAATAAGATAAAATGCATGAGAAAAAAAAAACTACCAAAGTAAGTTATGAAAGAAATGGGGAAGTTAGAAATAAATAAATAAATATTTTTTTAAAAAATTGGCAGACCAAATTAATTTGGACACCAAATAGGCCCTCTCCAATAATAATATAGTATAGATGCACGTGAAAATATGAAGATCTTTTTAATTAAAATATAAAATAAGCATATTTGTTAACAAAGATTCTTTTTTTTATTGAAGTAAAAAAGGGCAATAATAATCCACGAGGTCGTATCTATTTATAAAAAGGTAAATGCAATTTACCCCTGTAATATAAGAAACGAGTAAAAATCTCCTTATGAAAAAATAATTAGCAAATTACCCTATTTGTTTTCCCTTGATAGGGGGGTAATTTGTTTTATTTCTCAAAACACAATGAGGTAATTTGCTAAATATTTTTTCATAGAGGATTTTTGCTCATTTCTTATATCACAGGGGGTAAATTGCATTTATCTCATTCATAAAATATCAATTTTTGTTGGCTTAGGACATCATTGGTATAATAAATAAGATTTAATATAAATTACTCATGTGATATTAAAAATGAGCAAATTACGCCATATAAGAAATTGTAAATTACCCTCGTGTGTTTTTTTCAGAAAGAGATTACACCCCTCACGAAATTTTTGTGAGATTCACATATTTATTTATTTTTTTTGTCTTTTTTTATTTTTAATTGTAAATTACATCTATACCATCATTTAATAACCGTTATCTATTTGATCTAAGGTCAAAATTTAACTAAGAGATCAACGGTACAGATTCCATTTAATTTCATCAACTGTTAAAATTTAAATAAATATACAAATTTAATTTTAAATTATATATAATTAATATATATATATATATATTTATATATTATATACGACTAAAAGTTAAATATATTTAGATATATATAGAGAGATGGGAGAGGAGCGGCGGCGACAAGGAAAGAGAGATACATTTTTTTCTTTTTATAATTAAAAATTATACATTTTAAAAACAATTTGTATTATATAAAACAATATTTTTTTAATAAATATTTATATATATTATAAATATTAATAAATAAAACATGTTATATATTATATAAAAATAATAATATTTTTATTTATAAAAAACATACCCGTTTGCAAGAGGGGGCATGTATTACACCACTCCATCCAAAGGGGTAATTAATTTCTTTTTAAAAACACAAAAAAATAATTTGACATATTTTTTTTCACATATATAGTAAGATATTTTACACATATCTCATATCGTAGAGGTAGCATGCCATGCATTCCCAAAATAAATATGTATACGATAGATGAAAACTTTAACCGAAAAGTAAAAAATAAAAAGTAAAAGAAATACCTTATGTTTGGTTTTATTTTCTCTCAGAGATGGGGAGAAAATGAAACCAAGCATAAGGTATTTATATATAAACAAATATTGTTATATACATATATATATATTTATAAAAATATATAAAAGAGACATGATTTGACAATGAACAATATTTTTTATCTCCCAATATACAACACAATACATATAAAAAATATAAATATTACTATATATATAAATATATATAAAAATGACATAATTTGACGATAAATAGTATTTTCTATCTCCCAATAAACAACACAATACATATAATATATTTTTTCTATCTTCACAAAACAAAAAAATATTTTAAAAATAAAACCAAACGTAGGCATAGGTAGTTGCGTGGGGTCGGTGGAACTTTGACGGGAAGACGCGTGACGTTATTGCTTACTCAAAATAGAGAGAGGCCTGCACGAGGACGACAATGGTTTTGGTCAAACATTTGGAATGTTTGTTGTATACTTTGCACTAATGTAATAATAATAAATGATAGAGAGGAAGAGGTGGATAATATATTCTACATTTTTTACACACTCTCTCCACCGCCGACTATATAGTCCAAGATTATTTCAAATTTAATTTCTAATATATTTCATATATTTTAAATTTAATTTAGTACACGAATCGAGTTCAAATAAATTTTAGTCACGTAGCTCGACAGCTTTCTTGCGGTTAATTGCTTCTTGAGTTTTGAGCCACAAACTTTTTTATCTTCGAAATGAGTTAAATTCATACTACATTCGTTATTTTTTTATATTAGGCCTATGGATGATTGTCATTATTTTACACGAGGTCTAGTCGATCCTAATGGGGATGATGTAAGTCTTGAACGAGGATTTAGAGTGTTGTAGCATTGTAAAATGTTAATTTGAAACAATTAATTAATCTAATAAGGCGGATGTCAATTACAAGGTTAATCTACATATTATTAGATTGTATGTGCATTTGTCCCACATGCATTGAGAATATTTTGAAAAAAAAAGTTGTTTCTTATGTTGAGTTCAAAGCTCAACTAGAGTTTGAAGTGTTTAGAGATATGAATGAACTTGTAGAACCCCCACACGTGCGTTGCGGCTACGATCGTGGGTGTATGTCTTAGTATATATATATTTGCAGCAAATACATTTAGATTAATCTGGTTTTAATCAAGCATTTGCTTTTATATAAATGCACTTTTTAATATTGCTTTTTAAAACCATATTTTAAAAAATTGATTATCTGGTCAAAATGTTTTGACAGTTTTGTTTTTGAACATTACGCCCTTATTAATGGTATTTATGTCCTACCTCCATATATAAAGCGGTTGCAACAAATGAGAACACACACAAACACACTCATTTCAGAACTTGCATTGTTCATACCCACTCTTCCTTGTTTTTGGGTTTTGCTATAGCTTTTCGGCGATTGATTGTTGTTCGAGGTGAATTTCATTATTGTGCAAAAGGCTAAGATTTTGTAGTCGTATTATCTTGGGAGAAGTGAGACCCGGTGCACGATTGAAATGGAACGTCTAATTTTTTCAAGGCAAGCATATATTTTCTACGGTTTGGTTAACAATGGCTTCACCCTCTCGATCAAGTACCTCACCATTTCCATCAGGCCAGGACTGCCATTTGACCATATTGATAGCTTAGTTGTAGCGGCAACTACGTGACCGATGTGATGAGATGGATGAACTGAGATATGATCTCTCTAGGCAAGCATACTAATACCATTAGGCTGAACGGAAAGCTGCCAAACTGGATGAGGAAAATTAGAAACTCATATGGGCGATGACAAATATGGAGGTTAAGCATGAAGATGAGTTGGATCAACTACACAACTAGAAAAATCACCGCCTCCATAACAAGGTGGATGGGCTATGTGCAACCCTATAATTTGGTAAGCAAGAACCCAAGGATCCAGTGGAGGACCCGGAGGAGGATCCACATGACGATGATGATGAGTTGACTAATGGGAGTATAATTGATTGAGAATAGGTAAGCGTGACGTACCTAGAAGCTTTTTGAAACTAAGGTGAAAACTCGAACAACACTTAGAAGCCTTTTGAAAGAAAACTCAGACTTGATAGTGAAATACCGTGAGGGACTTAGAGAGATTCTCATATTGTGTTGTGAATGTGTTATATTTTCAGGTGTGAGCTTTAGCCTTTTATAGGCAAGAAACCACCACCTCCATCATTGCAACAATTAACCGGACATTAAAAACCAACTGAAAACCACCACATAAATGCAGGAGTTTTCAGGTTTTGCATTAAATTTGACTTTTAATACAATATTAAAACCGATTTTTAACTGTCATAAATATACCAAATTTTTTTAGATAATTCAAATATTTTTGCTGCAAAAAAATATATACTGAGACTGAGACCGGCGTGTGTGGGGCAACCTCATGTTCACTTTAGTCTCCATACCACTTCAAACATCACTTAGACATTGAACTCAATATAAGGAGTTTATTTTGTACCTAAACTTCTAATGTTAGACACAAAATGCGTGTACAAACATGCACCCCCACCTACATCTTATGTACTTTTTCCCATCATGATCCTATGTGGGATAAATACACTTCTTCACTTTTCTCTCGATATAATTTATGGATTAATAATTATAATTGCATCTATATTTTAGACCATGTTGTTGTTATAAATTAACTACTAATTATGCCAATTACATCATATTTAAGTCAAATAGGTAAGAGTTCGAAGAATTGTAACAAAGTATAAACACTCAAGAATGGCATACATTAAGTATGCTTGTTTAAAATATTGATAGATGATCAAGTGTCAATACTTGCATAGATCCATACACGTGGTGAAATCTATGTCGTCCACATGTTCCTAGATTGATGGCTCATCTATCATGTCATTAGGTTGAGTCGAGTCGGTTTCATCTAACTTTCCAACTAAACATCTGCAACATTTTAGTCAATTTAAATACGAGTCCGAATAAATTGAATAAATTATAGGCACTCAACAATTAATATCACACCTTAATTATGATTGTTTGAACTATTGATAGACAATTCAAGTATGCGTCCTTATACAGATCCACGTGATGAGATCTCTAACATTCAAAGGCCCCAGATTGACTGTTTATCTATTGGATTTTTTGGAGAGAATTTGGGAGTTGAAAAAGGAAATCATGCAAATGAGAGGCAAAGTTGCTACACCACTTTTTTAGCTGAAATAATGTACATGTCACGTGCGCAGGGATGACAATAAGTCGAATTTAGGATGGATTTGTCAAAAACCCAACCTCTCCCCTCGCATAAATTAATGGACCCATTTAATATCGTAAAATATACAAAAATTATTTTTAAAAAATAATACTATCATAATTTTATAAAATATGAAATAATAACATTATTGAAAGGTTATATTTATTTATATAATTTGTATGTGCATGTGTTTAGGAATTGAAGTATTAAAAGCTTTAGAATATGTGTTACTTATATATACATTAAAACATTTATAAACTATTTATATCATTATTCTAATTTATAAAAATATTTAACTTATATATATTATATGTAAGTATAAATAAATCATACATATTTTTTATATATATACACAAATATATTTTGTATAAGGATATATAAAATATACAAAAAAATAATTTTCTTAAAAATAATTGAGGCGAGTCGGGTCCAAACCACTAAGGCCTCATTTACTTATAGGGTATGGGTTAACTTGTGATTTATTAAAATGTGATTAAAGTAGTAATAAGAAAAAATGTGAATGTTTAAAAATGTGTTTACTTGTATTGAAAAATGTAGGATTAATTCATGATTGTTGTTGACTTTTGTATATTTGTAATAATGATATTTGTGAGAAATTATCCATTTACTCTTGAAAAAAAGGTGTGGCATGACATTAATAGTGTATTGTTATGTGACAGGACATGGTAGGTGGAATAATTAATTAATAGGGTAAATTACATCTACCTCCAATGAGGTTTGACACAATTACAAATACTCCCTCGTTGTTTGAAAAATTACAAATACCCCCTAAGGTTTGTAATTTTTAACCAAAGGCCTGAAATTGACTATTTTGCCTTTGAATTTTTTATTAAAATTTTAGAAAAATTAACCAAGGCA